>OMKX01097536.1:0-15022 GCA_900302425.1 Brosme brosme
CAGAAAAAGTTCAGATATTCTCCTAAAAAAGACATCAAGCCAATGCAGCCTGTAAACCTAATTCTCTCTCTCTCCTTGCATTATGTATCTCTGTCTCTCTCTCTCTCTCTCTCTCTCTCTCTCTCTCTCTCTATGTCTCTCTCTCTTCCGCCTGGCCGGGCAGGGCATCCCCCACACTGTCATGGCTCCCTTGCCAAAGCGGGCCGCCCTGGACAAGGCCAACGGGGCCTCTATGTTTAACACTGGAATGCTCCAGTACCAACAGGCCCTGGCCAACATGCAGTTTCAGCAGCAGGCTGCTTTCCTCCCGTCAGGTATGGCCCCAACGCTAACAACAAATAGTCAAAACAAGCAAGACAACAAACAAACAAGCTTTTTGTGACCGGCTTCTGCTCGGCTGTTTTGGACGTAAACCAAGCAAAGAGCGGGAAAGTGGTAGGGAACCCCAGCGGGAGGGTATTCATTTTTGTAATGAGTTATAACTAGTAATAATCATAACTAAATTATTCAGTGAAAATACCACTGCTATTTAATATTTAATTGGGAAAACAGAGGTCGGCCTAACTAGAGCATCAGGACATCTTCAACAACTGCCACCTCTGAAGTTGTTTCATCTATCGCTCTTATGTTAGCAAGATCTCCTCTGAGGACATGGTGAGGAAAGGTTTACAAAGTGCGGTAGGCTTGCTACGGCACTGCATGGCCGCTCTGTACTGTAGATTGTAATGAATTAGTGAATATTTTGCTTGCTGCGTCTTTATAGCATAATCAACCCCTGAATACTTCTCGTGGATGAAGGAATCAATAGTATTTGGCCACGACTGTTTTGATGCTGTGGTCAACCAGCATACTATTGGTGGGGCTATGGCGCTAATCAGAGGTTAATTGGGGTTTAAGCTGGCTTTTTGGCGGTGTCCATTGCATCAGTTTGGCAACCAATGGTAAGCAATATGATTGGCTTCCAGCCACGCTGTTCGGCTCTCCCCCGCCTAGATTATGTGTGGAATGCACTAATGCCAAAGTCAATCAATGATACACTCACAATCACTGTTGGTGTAATTATGCATTTTCATATCGATTACATTTGACAATCATTAATCAGAATAACACCGGTATCACAGTACAATACATGGATGATTTGTATTTTTAGTTCAACACCTTGCCTTGCCAATGATTGATGACTGTGTTGATCCAAGACATATTAACCTTTTTCCACCTTATCTCTCCCCTTCACTCTAACGAACCTTGTGACGGGCTGTTTTTGATTTCTCTTCCCTTTCCAATCCACTTCCTGTTGCACTGCATGATGGGCAGGCTCAATATTGTGCATGACACCCTCTGGCAGTATTGGTAGGTTCCAGCTCTTCTCTATCAGTTATTCAACCCCCCTCCCCCTCCCCCCCTAAAAAACGGCTCACACAAATCTAACTAGCTGTACCAACTGCAGCAGCTGTTAACTTTGTGTTTAGTCTCGCGAAGCCAGGCGTGACTTTGCGGCGAGATTTCGTACGTCTGGCCTCACGAAACTAACTTGTGTGTGACTCCATTTTATGGTTGAAGTTGGGGTCATGGTTTCTGGATAGTCTCATCTTTATTAGGCTATTGTATTACAATAAGGGGAAAAGCTAGTGCAGCTATTCAAATGTTTTATTTGTTTTTGTACATTAATGTTTTTATTTTATTGCTATATTTATATTCAGTAATATTGCTTGGCCCACTCTCCACTCTATTCCCCACCCTGGCTTTTGGCTGGTTGAACTTGACTCATTAAAACTCTTATTTTAATTTAAATATAAATACCAAGGGGCTGCAATTGCAATTTTCCTCCTTATTTCCTCTGGCCCAAAAGTCTCCAGTGTCAGCTATATAAATAGTTTCATTAAGAGGTTGCATCCTGAGGTGTGTGTATTTATATTCGTATGCATTGTCATGTGGGACAGACGGTACCACCTGCTTGTATTCACAAAGTTTAGAGAAGAAATGGGCGGAGAAATATAAAATGGAGGTCATGAGGAGTGGTGAAAATGAGCCCCTGTCTGACCGTCGCCCCCTCCCCGTTTCAGTATGCCTCGTGTGTGGCCACAGCGCGCCTCTGTGTGGTTTGCTTACATGATTTTCCCTTCAAAAAGTTCCCATGATGCACGGTGGTAGTCCAGCCACTGTTTCAGCAGCCAACACATCTGCCGCAAGCCATCCCTTCGCAACTGCCTCCGCCAATCAGGTTTGCGCCCCCCCGCCCCCCACCGCTTTCGTAGAGTTCCCCTTAGGTAGCGCTCTCTCTCTCTCTGTCTTTCTGTCTCTCTCTCCCATTATCTGTTTCTCACTCTCTGTCTCTATGGCTCGCTCCCCTTCTCTGTCTATCTCTCATTTGTCTTCTCTGTCTCTTTCTCTTCCTTGCTCCCTCTCTCACTCGCTCTCTCTCTCTCTCCATCTCTCTCCTCTCCCCTTTCTCTCGTTCTGTCTCTGCATCTCTCTCTCTTAGTGCACATGGACGATGTGGTAATGCTAGAGTGACAGCAAGGCTCGGGGGAAGGGGGAATGGTTAGGACTCCCTCTTGTTGGCCTACACTTCTGTATTTAGTGTCCATCACACATCAAAAAATCATCCCAAATTCCATACCCATTATTTTGATGACTATATGATTAATTAAACCAATAAATGTTCTGATGGGTTGATTTGTGTGTCTGTTATTCTGAAGAAGCATACGGTATTCTGTTGAATGTTTGTCCTCAAATTAACTCCTTTTTTTGTCCTTTTCCATTTGAGGACTCTTCCTTATCAAAGTTGACTACCAACGAATACATGCAATTGGTATGTATGAGGTACTTTGCTTTGTATTTTCTACAACATTTTTAGAACTGGATTTTCACAGTTTGTGCAACAATTGCCATTTGGTGCTTGGGTTTTAATGTATTGTTTTTTTTATTTATTTACTTAATTTATTTTGTTTTTCTATATTTTGGCTTTTTTTATGCGCTGCTACATCCAGCACGTAACATAGCCCATCTTTACCAGTTCCTCAGGCGAAATACGGACAAACAACAATTCGAATGCATTATTTAAAGCCAAATGTTCTTCACCGCAAGGGTAGAGAACATTTGCACCATTGTAACCTTGTTTTAAAGTCTATGAACTGTATGCGTAGCAGATGCCATTCAGAAGGTTTTATCAATATACAGTATGCATTCGAGCATGGGATATTGGTGATGGTTATTGGTGACTGGTCTAGGACCTGGTTTGGTATTATTTTGTGTCGAGGCGTGCAGGTCAACAAGGCTGGGGTGAAACTGGGATTTGCATGTCAAACACTACCTCACTGACAATGTCCTTCTACTTCACTACGACCCTTCTGGGCGAGAATGTTGACTTTTTAAATAGCAAGTAACACCAGCCGAATAACCTGCATGAATGAACTGTGGCAAAGCTATAAGCAATTCTGCATTTAGTTTTGCCTTTATTGTTTTCAGCAACAAACGCGTTTTGACTGCAGTGTGTGTGATGCTAGACATTTCGGTTGGCCTACATCCAGTAAACAACGGTTTGCATGTCGAAATGTTCACGGGATCTTTGTTCTGTCTCTTGTTCCCCAGATTCCAATAATATCTGCAGATCATCTGAGTAGTCACAAGTACTTGACTCAAATGTAGTTCCTCTCAAGAACAGTGAGTTCCACTTCCAATCATATCCTCTCTCTCTGTGTCTCTGTCTCTCTCGCCCTTCTTTGTCTGTCTGTGTCTGTCTCTCTGTCTCTCTCAGTGCATTCAACAGAAGAATATGCCCGTCACTGAATGAAATTGTACTTGCACTATGCCAATACGATTTCTTAGCATTATTAAAGGAGACATTATTTGTATCGGTGAAAGGATTGAAACCAGGAATAACACTTAAACCTTCCCAATGTCACCTTTCTACTGCAGTTATTGTCTCCATTAAAAAATCTCTGAGGTAGTTCTCTATAAATTGTTTTATTCGGGTCCCCCCACCGTGGGAAAATGATATAGCTATATCTGTAGCTCCATCTCAATCCACTAGAGGCTGCTAATGCAGAACTTAGATCGTGCTTGTTTAACATATTATTATAGCGATGACGCTTTTCATCATTTTTTTCAACTTTATTTTCTTTTTGTCTCTACCACCCCGCTCCCTCTCCCATATTTCCCGCAGATCAAATGAATGTGTGCTGGTGCCGTCCACGCCAAACTAGTTCAGCCTTTATGTACATAACATTCGGGAATGTCCAGCGCCGGGAGAGGAGCAATGGTGCTGTCTCCGAGAGCGACCCCCTCTCCTACTCCCCCTCTCCCCAACCCCAAACCTAACGACCTACCCCCCACCCTCGAGGACGATGGTCGTCATAGTAACGCATGCCAACTATCTAGGGTGCAACACACATGGTCCCGGCGCCACCAATGCCCCACATATCAGTATCAAGATGGGGTGGACAACACCAACCAACCACCAACCTCCTCCTCATTGGCTGGGAGAGTTCCCCTGTTGCCTACAAAGCAGAAGACATTTGGTGCCACTCGGGGGTGGGGGGAGGGGGGGTCAGTGTGTCTTATATCACAGAGGGGTCATCCTCTTTTCTTTTCTTTTTTTTTACACATTACACCTCTGTCTCCGGCAAATTTGGAGCACTCAAATTAATGTTTTGATTATTATTATTATGGTATGAATTCCCATTGTGCTCATAGTCTTTTACTGCACAAATAGCAGGACGAGAGCGAGGTTTGCGTTCAGATTTGATGGTAGATAATGCTGGTACGTCTGTAGATGAGAACGATTTTATCTCCTCTTTTTTTTTCACGATTTTATAAATGATAGCCATATACGAATGATTTACAAAAAGAACATGCACCTTGAATTTGAAAAAGAAAACGGAAAAGGCACGAAAAACGTTTAACAGGAATTTTATTTGCCAAATCTTGTTCAGCATGCGCAGTATTGTTTGTATTTCTTTTTGTGGCGACTAGTGAAACTAGAAATGAGGGTCTTGGACATACGAATGTTCTGGGGAAACCAACACACGTGTACTTTGAACGCACAGCCAGGCGTGCTCTTCACAGCCGTCGACCCTCCCCCCGTACAGCTACTTCCTACAGAGTGTTGTAACTGCAGTGTTATCCTGTTTTACCGAAGGTATACGCCTTGTACGTTTTCAATGTGTTTTATTTTTCCAGTGTTGCAGCATCAAAAATAATTATGTTTGTGTCTTTTTGTTTTTGCCTGATGCGTAGTTTAGCGGGTTTAGAGAAATCGATCCTCCGGATGAGTTTAGATATTTTTAAAATTCTTGATTCAGTTTCTTTTTGGTTATTTTTTTCTTACACTTTTCTCCCATCTATTCTTTATTTCTCCTTCCGTTTCTTATTTCTTGCCTGTTTTTGCCTTGGGGTTTTATCACATTGTGTGTTTTTGTCAGTTGGGACACTGGGACTCTGAAGCCTGGTGCCATGATGGAGCTGAGCTGAAGGTGTTACCCCCCACCCCAACCTACCCAGTTTAAAGAAGAGGGACTTTAATACTGTGTCTGTAAGCAGCACTGGTCAAACACGTTGATCACATGATGTAAAAAACAAACCCTCCGATAGGTCACTTCAAATACCAGTGCACTTAAAGGATCACGGCTCACCATCGATTTAATGACACAGCAAAAGATTGACTCATTCACATGTGTGATGGCATGATGCGACGTCATCAATTTGACTTGTATTTCTATGGACAGAAACTACCCATAACGTGTTTTCATTCACCGATTCATCATCATACTATAAAAACCAAAGCACAGTTGTACTATATATTTTTTTCTCAATCATATTCATAAAGGGTTACTGACGCATATTCTAAGACATTTTAAAACTATAAGCGAAAAAATATGTTTATCTTATCATTCGAAATGAGTTGTGTGGGCTCTTTCCATTTTCCCCAGAGGCGTGTATATGTGTCTTCTACGATTGTATTGTACCTAACGAAGCCTTAGATTAACATGTGTGGTTCGTGTCCAATGTACCTCCAATCACAGTGCAGGTAACGAACACCAATGACATTTTATAGTTCATGTGCCGCTAAAGATCTCTCTCTCTTCTTCTCCCTTGTTTTCCTCTATGTAAAGGTAACAATTAATCTCTCTTAAAATTTTGCATTGATTTTATGTGTTACGTACTACTTAAGAATTTGAATCTATTTGAGGTATGTAGTTGTAGAATTTCATTTTATTTGCCTTACTATATATTACTTGACAACATTGGTATAGCAGTTGTAGATTTTTGAGATAGTATGACATTCATAACTTTTTTCAAACCATATAATTTCATATAGCTGGATGTGTTTTTTGTTTCGTTTGTGTTACATTGTCTATTAATAGATAATTGATGAAAGAGTTTTTTACAAGGAATGAAATCAATTAATTCGCTGCAAACGTGCAGCAACACAAAAACACAAACGTCTAACCAAGCAACATTTAAATCAACTTGCGGCACGTCAAGGCGGTGTTTGAAGATTATATTGTATTGAAATATAGTTTTGTTTTCCATGTTTTAGACTAAGATTATTTTCTACTGTATCCATTTCAAACAAAAAGAGACACGTAATATTGTTTTAATATTTCTTAAGTTTGCCCTGAATGTCAGGTCGAAGCGAACAGTGAGATGGACGGGTCTTAGTGTGTGTCTTGTGGAGAGGGAACTTTAGGTGGGAGAGAAAGACTTATGCCAGACTGGTGAAGTCAGATATGCTGCAGCTGATGAGTTCATCACCTAAGGGTGGCGAAGGTTGACTTTTTGCACTTCTGTATATAGTCAAATGAACAGAGAAGAACATGTATCATACTGAGATATTATTTTGAATAATAAAAAAAAGATCTATAATTATAAGAAATTTTGTTAGATTAATTTAAAATTGTTAAATTAGAAGACCAGCTAAAAAAAAAGAAAAAACAAACGCTTGCAAAGAAGGGCACTAGTTTCTTGGCCAAATGCATTCAGAGAAAGCAACGCTTTTATAGCTTATTTGGTTAGTTGGCTTGTATTGCCAGGGAATGCTGTTGGGAGGCGGGGGTGTGTCACGCTCAACCTCTCCTTTTAGGAACACACACACGAAACGATGTCCAAACAAACCATTGTGTTGGACTCATAGTATATACAGTTGAGACATCACACTATCCAGATTTGTTATTTCTAGTATTTTCCGGGTTTGACTGCATGTGAAACTACACACCTATACAAAACAAACCATACGTACCATAGATAAGTAAGGAAAGTTAACACACTCAGATGACATTAAACACATTAGCGTATTTTTGATACACTAACAGTCGAGAACATCCACTGTTAGCGTAAAAAAAGAAAGAATAATACTTTAAATAAATAAAAACAAGTCATGTTACTCGTGTTATAAACAGTTTTTTTTTTTTTTCAACCAGCCATATTATTCAAAAGGTGATTCAGTATTTGCAGCACCTATACACCCCTGGTATATTTTTGCTTTATCCCAGCCATACGTTAACAGCCAACGTTGATTTACAGGAATATATTCCACCAATCATAGCTGTGCGCTCAGCAGGTGAAGGCTCACCACAGTAAAAACACATTGGCAATGAAGTCGTCTTCAAAATGAATGTAACTGTCTCTGCAGTCAAGGGCAAATACACAAGCACCTTTTCAACTGAAGGTCACTGTAAAGTTGCTCCAGAACCAAAGCACCATTTTAGTTTTGTTTTGTTTTGTTTAGTTTTTTTTCGAACCAGGCCGAGCAGTTTGGGCAGACGCCCCGATCTGTTGTCTTAAACGAAAGGTTTTCTTCCCTGCTGGGATGCACGCTTTGAGCGCTTTCTACTCGTAGGTGCGAACACCACTTACATAACTGCTAATAGTTGCCACACGATATCGTACTGTTTTGTGTCCAGGTTTGTTTATGACATTTTATTGTTGCCATGATTTACTCTTGCTGTATGGATTTAAAAAAAAATGAATAAAATAAAAAATTGGATTTGCTCATGCAACCCTTGTTGCTAGTCTATTTTATTTGCAATATGAATATGAATATATATATGTATGGAATGTGTGTTTAATCCCAAACAGTTTTGCTGATGGCAGAAATACAACTTGAAGGAAAAGCACTAATGTTGCCTAATGTAGGAATCTTTATTGATTATAATATCACATCTGCACTGATGAACCACAATATTTAAAGATGTATGGTTTAAAGTGCACCCAACTGATAACTCCCCTTTCTCAACCAACTGGATGATTGCATTATTGCAATATTTGATTATATATTTGCAGGCTTTAGGCTGCAATATATTATAGGGCAGGCTTAGGCCTATACTCTGCACTCATGATGGACCATACAAAAATGTCATAATTTGTTATATATCATACCATTTTTTTTATATTGGTTAGTTTTTGGATACAGATGTAAAATAGACATCGTTAACATTCTATGTATTTATGATTACACCTTCCCAGTTGTTTGTTATATTGCATACATTTTCTGATTTCTCGAACAACTGGATGATTGCATTATAGCAATCTTATATGGTAAGGTATATATATGCAGGCTATAGTCCTATAGGCTATTATATATTATAGGGCAGGTTAAGGCACATGCACTGCAGTCATGATGATGGATATAAATATTTCATTATTTGGTATATTTCATACCATTTCTTTACATTGGGAGGCTTTGGGACACGTACAGTTGTAAAATAGACATCGTTAACATTCTATTTATTTATGATAATAACACCTTCCCAATTGGTCAGCCACTCAATTTCATTCATTCAAATGAATGGCAGCGACATCTTGAGGCCATTTTGTTGATTAATATAAGAGGGATTTTTTCTCTCCCAGTGATCAGTAATGTCAAACAGGTCAGATCGCCGTGGACAAGCATGCGCACTAACTTGTCATACAATCTCACTGGGTGACTTTTGACTGCAAGTCTTGGTTGACTGCGCCTTTAAGAAAGCGGAACTATGCGTTAGCTTCTGACGCGAGTTGCCTTGCGCTGAAAATGTGGGCAGGAAACGCCGAGCAAGAAGGGAGAAGTGATCACGCTTTTTCAGCGCCGTTGCACAATACAGGCAATCAAATGTGCGTCGTTTTCCGCTGCTTATATTAAGGAACGGCCCTTCTTCTCGCGATTTGTGGTCTTTGAGCTAAACGCTGAATCCCCGTGAGCTCGACCAGAGACAGATCACGGTGGTGTCGGAGCTCCAGGCTGGTTTCATCCTGCTCGGTTGGACAACATCGGGGCGGCCAGCGGGTGGGGAAAAGGATTCGTGGAAAGGAGGTGCCTTATTTCCGACCAGCCATGAGGGAGTATAAAGTGGTTGTTTTGGGATCGGGTGGAGTCGGTAAATCTGCATTGACTGTCCAATTTGTGACCGGGTCCTTCATCGAGAAGTACGACCCCACGATAGAGGATTTCTACAGAAAGGAAATAGAAGTGGACTCATCTCCGTCCGTTTTGGAAATCCTGGACACTGCGGGGACCGAACAGTTCGCCTCCATGCGAGATCTCTACATCAAAAACGGGCAGGGTTTTATTTTAGTCTACAGTTTGGTGAACCAACAGAGTTTCCAAGACATCAAGCCGATGAGGGATCAGATCATTCGCGTCAAAAGATACGAGCGTGTGCCGATGATCTTGGTGGGAAACAAGGTAGACCTGGAGGGCGAGCGGGAGGTCTCTTCCGGGGAGGGCAAGGCGCTGGCTCAGGACTGGAACTGCCCGTTTATGGAAACTTCTGCCAAAAATAAAGGATCAGTCGATGAGCTGTTCGCAGAAATCGTCAGACAAATGAACTATTCCACTGTTCCCAGCGGCAGCGACCAGTGCTGTTCTTGTGTTTTGCTCTAAAATACTCTGTTGGCAGCCATCTATGTTGTTCCAGTACAGGCCTCTGTCGAGCCTTAGGTCACAACTTCTGGATAACCCATGGTGTGTTTAGGTCGCAGGCTTCAAGAGTATTTTTTCTTTTACACTGTTGTCTTATTGCACACAAAAGAAAATTGACGGCAGCAGCAAATGATTATGTAAATAGTCTGGAAAGTGTTTACATGACAAAGTACTTGAATGTTAACGATTTTTATAGCTTTGTATATGACACTTCTCTGGAAATGTGCCTCAATGGGAATGTCTTGTGAACCTAGGAGAAACGCTTCATGTTTTGTTCATGTATTGTTTATGGACAGTGATGTTTTTGATTTGATCTTTGAGTAGAACTGCTAAGTCTTCTTGGGTGGAGCCATTTGTACAGAGATGGGGTTTTGTCCCACCTACCCTGGCAGAACTGGGGTTGGTCATTATTAGGCGGGTGGGGGCGCATCGTATTTTGGGCTTACATGGTTCATACGCCCTAAAACTACAGAAATGGGGTCATTTGGATTTGCTCATAAGACTATCAAGCAAACAAGCACCGGTCAAGCCTTGTGTTAGTCTCTGGAACCAAAACATCCAAGTATGAATCATGAGACATCAAGCCACCTCCCCCACCTTAAGATACGATGATACAGATCAGTGGTGGCGTTACAGATAGCCTATATACCCCTCGCCCCCCCACACCCCTACCCCCTCTTCCTGGTATGGTGAAAGTGGACTTTGTCTACTAACTGAACTTGCACTTAGCTGACGGTGTTCCTGGGTGTGCAGTACGGACCGTGGACCTTTTGTAGTGCAGTGTTGTGGCGGCATGGGGAGGAACAGGGCTCCCATGTTAAGTGCCTTCCTATAAAACAATATTCCTGTGACTGTGCCAACAGATGAGCCCTTGTTCTTCTGCAGTGCGTCTTAATGGCAATCATAGAACCCGTTTCCGCATTGTTCTTGTTGATCAGATAATGTTGTGTTTTGTTCTATTCCCACTCGGGAGTCAAAGTGAACAGAGCCTCTTCCCTATTTGTTTTTCTCCTTGTTTTGGGGTTCTCCGGCGGTTGGGATGTTCAGCTCAACAAACAGGCCCGATAGTTCAAATCTGGCCTTGCTTTCCTCTCGTGGCACCAGTGGTCCACAAAGTATGAACTCTGTCAACAACAAGAGGATTTTTGATTCACTGTATGGCAAGCCATGTCTGTGTTTTAAGGTTTTTATTTTCAATAATGTGACATTTTGACTCTTATTGTAAATTTATTTGTTGGGAGGGGGGGGGAGAAATTCTTTATCATTCACCGATCAGGTTTCAAAGACATTTAATACAAAAACATTTTATGTACCATTTGTGTGCTGTGCTTATTTCTGTAGAGAAGATACTAATTTCTCGTAATAATTCTGTACTATTTTCTTTTAAGTTAGACTCAAATTTGGAAATGGTATGATCCGTTTGTCATATTTAATGGCCCAAGAAACAGTTTTTACTTAAATTCCCCAAACAAATTGTTGAATTGATTTATGGGGCTGACTTTCTATATACCACATACCATAGTATTTCAACTGTCCATCACTCAAATACAGTGAGGATAACAATCGTGTTTTGAAAGGTGTGAGTAGAAATCAGTGGAGGCTTTGAGCGAAATCCTTATTTCTCCTGAGTATGCAGTTATACGCCAATTCTCTGATACCCAAAGAGTTTGTATATTATGTCGACAAAAACTTCTTTGCATTTTTCAAACGGTTTCCTTTTTTCCCCACAAATGATCAGTTCCACGTAGCTTTTGAATGCACGTGTTTACTAAACCTACTTCAGGCAGCGAATGGTAAGTGAGCCATCATGGCTGCTGGTCCAGTTGTTTGGGTAGCTGGGCAGGGTTTCCCCCATCTGTGTGCTTTTGGGGAGAGCCACTTCCCCCCCCCCCCCTTCCCACCGCATGTTTCAGAGCTTGTGGACTGGCAGACAGAGGGAGGCTTTCTGTGTCAGCGGGCAGACTCACTCGGCAAAACACACGGCCATTTGTTAAGTCGCTCCTTATCCAGGCCAATAGGCTTCAGGAGTCTGAAGTGTCTGCTAACCACACATAGAGCCTGGGGTGGTGGTGGGGTTTAGAATGCAAAACGGTTTCTCGGAAAGCGGTGAAAGATTTAATGCTGTGATGTGTGAACTGTGGCACGTTAACACATCTAAAACCATAGAAAGGAAGGGAGATGGTAGATTTGGTTTGTGTGGTTGGTTGCTGATGTTTCAATATGATAATCGACATGATACGCTTTACCCTGCGACACCTGCTATTTACGTTGCAGGAACAGTCATGAGGTATGACTTTTATACGATAATGGAGCTCTCATTGCTGATTATACTGACCCATTCCTGCTCGATTGAAGCTGCCGTGGTCGTATGTGTGTTATCATGAATCCAGATGTTTTGAGTGAATCTCGCATACACGAGTCATGCTGTTGGTTGGCCATCTCAAGAGAATTTCCTGCTGCATACCTTTACATCTGCACATGAAAACTCTCACTTGCTCACCAGTCACTGGGTCATGTTTTTATGTAAAACAAGGTTAACGTTAACCTTCTTCAAATGCATCCGTCTTTATTTTTGTGACAGACCAAATAAAAATACATCATTCGATGGCTCAAGCTGTTTATGTACGAGTCCATTTTGACTATATTTTGTCTCTGCCAATGATTACTGTTGGAGGTTAGAATATTGCACAGCATCTCCAGAAGGCTAAAGGAAGTGCATAAATAAATGGAAGATGATGATGAATCTCGTCTCGGGTTGTGCTATGAGCTATTTCCTAGGATTGCTCTCTAACTTACTTTCTGAACGGGATTGTATTGGGAAAAACTGGAACTTAAGTTTCCTAAACGGCTGATTGGTGTCTTTGTATCCAAGACAAAGCAAGGACCTTCAGAGGCCAATAGACAGACTAGAGGAGACATCCACATCATTGTTGAGATGTCTGAGTGCCTGTGTGTGCGTGTATGAGAGAGTTAGTGGATGTGGTGCCAAATGGTGCCTGTTTAATTTTCGAAGAGAGAAAATGGCAATGTTGTGCACCTGAAGTTATTAATAAATGTATTTGTGTAACTCATGTGCATTAGCAGGGCTGAGCGTGTGGCGGCAAGATGAAAGAGACTTGACCTTTTCGTTCTCATTCTTCCTCGTCGGACGGGAATTTCTACTCTGCCTCAGCTCTGACTCAGGGCTCAACTCCTCCAGGGTGAGGAGGCGTCATGTGACCTGTCGGCTGCTTCTGCAGAGTCGGCCTTACCGGGTGAATCCAGCAGCGCTCACATTCTGTCTAATGCATGATGACATGCTCTATATATCTACTGACCCAGCGTACGCACGGCACATCACACGCATCACACACAGCCCCCGATGCATGTGCATGTTTAGAGCAACGCTGCACTGCACACGCAAATAATTATAATCGATGTTGTTATGGCTTTATAGACATTGATGAACTGTCAATTAGTTTTTTTTTATCATCATTAAAACATCAATAATCAAAATGTATATTCATCAACATATTTGAATATAGATGTTCCAATAACAGAAGGAAAAACGATGACCGTTGTTAAAAAACAAGACAAAAAACATATTGATTCTCTTGAAATGTATTGAAGGCCACTCTAACACAAAGTCTGGCACTTTCTCTTATCTGAGGTCTGAGAGCATCCAGAACAGCCTCCATCTCCTCCTCTATATACATGTCTGCTCTATCATGTTATCCGCCCAGCCCAGAGCTCACAGCAGGGCTGTTGCTGTGTTTGGTAACTTCCTGTTTTGCAGCAACTTCTGCAAATATACGCAAAGCCCTTCCGCACAAACAGATGAACAAGACGTTGTTTTCATAACGAGGTGCTAAGTAGTAGCCTCACCGCAACGTACTCTTTCCTTTTTGTTGCAACACCTTCACCAACCATGAGGGTATATGTAAACAGACATGTAAACATGAATAAAACCCCATGACAGTCATCCTAAAGAGAGGAAATACATGGGGTTGTTGTTGTTAGGGATAGATGGAAAGATGTCACTTTGTGTAGCGTTGTGTAGCGTTGTGTTGTGTAGTGTTGCATGTAATGGGTATTTCTTCTCCACTCCACCAACCCCCTTTTAAATATGATTTGAAGCTTGGAGTGACATATGGCTGTTTACTATGAAGCACGGCCTCAGAGGACGAGCTGATCCCAATCAGGCCGGAAGGTGTTTAATCTGGGGAGTGGTGGAGACCAGGTTCTTACCCTTCTAAAGACCACCCATCAACCTCTCGTCCAATCTCCAGGAGGGGCTTCTCGTCATCATCATCATCATTGGTACAGCGCATGTACATTTGATTCAAGCCTCCCGTTCTGTAGCTTGAAAGACTTTGCAGAGGTAGTGTCTGTTACTGCAGATGAAACAAAACAACAGGCCTGTTCGCTTCTCCAGTCGGATCATAGATAGCGTAGCTCTGAATCTTTCATGAAATTGTCGTGTTTACAAAGCAGTCGTGCACCTTCTACGCCGTCGCCCACAGTGACTGTAATGTGAATGGAATAGTACAGTTAAACATAGATGTTTATATTATATACACATACTATATATAAAAACAGCAGGGGCAGAAAGTATACATTGAGGGGCCACACGGTAAGTCTTTATGGCCCAATCAATTGACATGTTTTTTATGTGTTTATGTGTTTATTTACATGTCTAGTTCATTGAGCAAGTGTTGAGAGTGCAAGAGAATAGGGAAATATATATTTGTAGGGTTAAGTAGGCTGGGAAGGCGCAGTAGATCACATGATATAATTGTTCCATCTGTTTTCCCTGACCTGAGCATAATGGTTCTACTATACTTATATAGGATACCAAGTCTGTGTGCACGCATGTGTGTTTGTGTGTGAAATCGTGCATGCGTTTATCTGCATGCCTGGGTGTATGCATGTACGTGTGTGTGTGTGTGTGTGTGTGTGTGTGTGTGTGTGTGTGTGTGTGTGTGTGTGTGTGTCTGTGTGTGTGTGTGTGTGTGTGTGTGTGTGTTCCTGTTTGTATACGTTTGTATGTTTCTGTACCCATGGACCCATGCTTGGATATATCACCACTGTCACCAGTCACAACAACAATGCTGTTAAGAAAATACTAATGACTATCTCACA
>OMKX01097537.1:0-16577 GCA_900302425.1 Brosme brosme
TTTTTTTTATAAATATTTTTTTAATTATTATGCATTAACAAAGTAGGAAACTCTCGTAGGGAAAGAAAACATACTTCCATCAGGTATATAAAGATAAATAATGCATCAGTTATAATGTTTACAACAATGGTCGTGCCATAAAGCCTTTTGAATGGAATTGAAACGGAGACCCCCTCCTTCTTGACCAGCTTGACTAAGACATTTTCTGGGGGAAACACTGTTAATATTACAATTAACTTAACGTGACGTAGTCTATCTTAATTTAAGTAATAGACAATTTGTATCCTTACACACTTAGTAAAAGTGTTTTTCACCCACAGCAGTGGTTTATGTTTAAAGGAGGACCTAACTGGGATGGAGGTGGGAGTGCAGATGCTGCTAGGATCAGGCAGCAGGCCTACAGTAGCATCCACTGCCTTTTGGTGTTCAGCCAGGGGTCTTTTTGACGCTTGCGATCCGCGACGGATCCACCAGAGATTACACCAAAAAAGATGTACACACCTTATTAACAATGTTTTGTAACACTAATTAGATAGACGACGGCTTTTGAAGCCTGTCATCAATGTTCAACCTATCCAAGATTGAGTGGATTCATTCAAGATTGAAATTAGGGCTGGCCCGAACACATCAATTCGAGCTCGAAACCCTTTAGGTTTTCCGAACAAATATTAGAATAAATAATAAATGACAATTCATAGAGCGGATCTTTCCCTGCCTGAATCACCAGCTGGCGAACCGCTGCTGCAAAATAACATTTTTATCAACTGATCGTTTTTTCTTTTAATTTCTGCAGTGTGATTATAGTAACTCAAAAAAGGAACTGAGATAGCTGCTTAATAAGTTCAATATTAAAACCCTTCCAAAACTATTAATCTCCACTTGCCGCAACCGCTTTTTTCTATGGACGCAATTGACCAGTGGGAGTGCTCACATGGACAACTAAATGCTGGGGATAACCCTAGGACATTGAACAAATATCATTACTACAACCAGTTAGTTCAAAGTATTTCTCTGTCCATCTTGCCGATTCTCACTGGACAGCAGATGTCCAACTGCTAGCGAACATTCGAATAATGTTCTTAAACCCGAATACAGAACTAAAGAAGGAGCCCTGGGATATTCTGATGAAGGGTAACCTTACCTTCTACCTGCGGTTTGCCAATATGCATAAGCGAAATAATTTAATCTTTTATTTTATTCATTTTCATAAAAATAAAAAAAAGAAGTGCTGCATATTGAATTGAGATTTGAGTACCTACCTAACAAATTAATGTACAAATATTTGAATATTTGGGCTCAGCACTAATTTAAATCAACTTCGGTTATGAAACCGAAAATCAAGAAAGTCCAGGGAAGCGCTCATTTGAGTGGGAGTTCTGGTTTAAGCCTAAACATATCCAAAGCTGCTAGTGGAACAGGGCCCTGGAGGCGTTTGAATGGCGTGTGTGTGTTGTAACGGGAGTGCTTACTTGACCAGGGGCCCAGGGAAGGATCGTAGCTCTGCCTGCTCGTTGGTGTCCTGGAGCATGGTCTGCAGTCAGAGACACAGCATTGATATTATTACATTATTCTACCGTTTAAACGCTAGACATTTCTGGGATTAGTTGGTTTATTCAGACTTTACAAACACCAACATCTGTACATAATTTAGTGTTCAATTGACCCCCTTTCCATCGCCCCAAAGAAAACAAAACACAGGTTTCATAGCTGGATTAAAATGTGTGCAGCAGATTATAAACATAATACAAAAGATAAGAAAATAAATAATAATTGTTTGCGGTAAGCCACAAAAATATATTACTTAGTACTTATTAATGCTTGCTTACTTAATTACAAGAATAGCATTAAAATAATGCAAAACTAAAATAAACCGAATTTGACTTTAAAATAATACCAAAACACTGATCCAAAAATCACAATTATGCTGAAGAAAGGGCATTTTGAACCAACTACACATCGGCCAAATGCAAAGCGGTGGATTCATTTACATTCACTCTTCACTAATGAACACGACAACAAGTCCCACTGACCTCCATGTTGTAGATATCTACCAGGGCCGGCTGCCCGGCCGAGGGCAGGTTGGCCAGCACCTGCACCAGGTGCCCCCCGGGCCCAAAGCGGGCACAGCGGTGTGGTAGGGTGAACTTCTCTGGGGTGGCCGGGCGGGGAGGCGCTGGACAAGAGATGGAAGGAGGACCTTTAATTCGATTTTATTCTCACACATGCACACGCACCTTATACAACAAAACAAAATAACAAATTGCATTAACTACAGAGACTTGGACGTAAAGAGCTACAGATCAAACTTACTGTTCATTACAGCAGACTTTGAAATAAAGAGCCCAGTCACACTGATTCCATCTTGATAGACTAATCTCTAAAGGAATTGGTCCGATTCGTTCAAGGCACTGCCTTGTGACTTTTGCAAATTGCTGCTGATCTATGCAATCCTTTGTTGCAGTTGTGTTTGAATGACTATTTTGTGTTTTATTATGTTGTTTACTGTTATAATAAAAAATGTAAAACCAAAATACAAAGGAAAAATGTTAGGCATTTGTTTTGACAATAATCAATCTCTCTCTCTGTCTGTCTGTCTGTCTTTACCTTGCTCAGGTGCAATCCAGGTGGATTCTGCATTGTAGTCGGTGGAGTATTGGTACTGGGCGTAGCTCTGGCTAGCATCAGGCTGGTCCTGGTACTGTCTGTAGGGGTCATTCAGGATTGTAGCGGTGGTGTCGTACACCGCGGACACCAGGTCAGGTTGGCTCCGGTACACCTGACTCTGCATGGCCACACATGGAGAGAACAGTGGTATATAAGAGCATGAACATACACAAACCCTCCATTAAGCAGTGGGAGGAGAGCAGCGAGGACATTTAAATCTGCTGTAGGTACAATTTCAGGGTTGGAAGGAGAGGGCAGTAAAAAGCTATATTTCTCTGACATGGACTAGTGTTGAGTGTTAGAAACACTGGGTAGTTTGCAGAAGCCAGTCCTGTTCATTAATACATTTTAAGGAAAAATTGAATAAATTTAGTATGTATATAATCTACTTGACATAAATATAATTTCTGAAGGTTAGCAGTTCATGTACAAAGTGAAAGCTACGGATGGAAAACAACTCAGATACAATCAATGACAGTTGTGGACAATGCACAAATAACACATGAAAGATGCATATTTGAACTACAAGTGAGATAAGGAAATAGTTAAATTGGTCATTATGCTAATAAAGTTTAAATCTCACACTGACGGAGACAGACAGACAGATAGATGGTTACATAGATGAAGATACACAGATAATAGAAAAGATAGATGGGAAAAAAGATGGGACTGGAGATAAAAACTGGGGGTCAGAGAGAAAGAAAGATGCAGACAGACAGATAGGAATGGAGATGGACAGATAGCTATAACAGCTGTATAAAGATGAGAAGTAGACTTTGGATTTAGCCTTACTATTCTTAAATTCAATATTGTCAGATCTGTCCTCCGGTTTAACTACCTGGTGGCAGGCCAACCAGTCAGTAATTAAATACATAGAGGGTCTGTCCAATGGGGCTTGAACATTTTAAGCCAAAAGGAAAATATGTTAGCATCATTGCCGCATTTCAAGTACATACAATATTCGAAGTTTTGCACATTTTATTGATTATCATTAAACAAAGCTTGTGGTTAAATGGTGATGGAGTCCTCAGCCTCTCTATGAACAGCAACAACTTGTACTGATGTTTGGTTTTCTGTAGCTCGTTGACTACTAAATGTGTGTTTCATTCAACCAAGTTGAAAGAAGGCGTGGTTATTTGCACGTTTAGGCAAACAATGAATATGTTGAATCTTAACGTTTGTGAACCAAAAATATGTTTAATATCAAGGTTAATAGATATGTCTGTACCAACGTAGTGTGTTTTAACTGCTCCTGCCGCTTCTGATGAATGCTCTTTTGGTGTTTTGAGTGAATATAATGGAGTAAGCTATTTTCTGTTCATGTTCTCTTGTAAATATGCATATGCACCTGTTTACAAGCTATGTTATCAAGGTTTGTGAAAATGACTGAATATGTGAATAATTGGTCCTTGAGGCTGCACGTTTGCCTGCATTTAATTTGAAGGTGTAATATGAATAGGATCAATTAATGACTTTGGTCAAATAAATGTGCCTTGTTGAAATCAATGAGCTTGGTGTTTTGCTTTCACAAATACGTTATCGGCTGTGTTCTTACCAAATCTGTCCGTGCTACCAAATATCTCGGATTGATGTAACTAGAACTCAGACAGTAATAAAAAAATGGATCTGTTCCTTTCAAATAAATAAATAATTGACATCCAGCTCACTGGAGGTACTAGTGTGATTTTCTGATAGATGGATTCCATGTCAGTAATAGGCAGCACCCTGACCTGCTGGGACCGGACACTGGAGGCGCTGTGTCTGCTGTGCTGGCTGTGGTTGCTGTGCAGGCTGTGAGCGGACATCTCGCTGTGGACGCTGCGCCGGTCAAAATCATCCAAGCAGGACTCATCCCGCCGGCGGTAGTCGTCGTCGAAGCTGGCGTCATATCCCGGGTAGTAGCGCCATTGGTCGTCGTAGCCCTCTGGCCTGAAGGAGAAAAGAACAAATCGGCCACTCATACAGAAAAATTGGTCAACTGGCAATCACAAAGCTTCCCCCACCATTGTTCAACAAATGCTCAAAAAAGTCCAGCCAACAAACGGAGGGATAGCAGTGGGCCATTATTTCAAAAACAATGCATTAGATAGGGATCAGATATTGAATTAACTCATTCAACACTTAATAGCTTCTTCAATAAAAATGTTTACCAATACAAGTCCATTTTGCCCTTTGGCAGTTAGGACTTTCTAGACACTGCTTACCTAGAAGGAAAGGGTTGTTGTTGTGGAAGTGGTGGGGGTTGTTGTTGTTGTTGTTGTTGTTGTTGTTGTTGGGGGTTGTAGTAGTGGTCTCTCCCTCTGTAGGACTCATAGTTATACCAGTAGGACTGGTCGTAATAGCCTCTGTACCGGGGATCGTAGGTGCCAGCATTGTAGCCTAAGAGATTTGGTTTTAAATTGCCAGGTAATCTTTTACATACATGGAATTGGTCAGTCAATCTTGATCTGCATAAGTGACAGTGTCCAAGGTTTGATATCACAACAAGATATTGGAGGTAAAGAATCTGTAGTATCGAGGAAGATAATATAGCATTGGTTCTTACCAGAGTAATCGTACGGTTTCTTGTAATAGTCTGCGTAATATTCCTCGTAGGCACTTCGGTTAGCTCTCTGGTAGTCTTCCGGGTAGCCTTGCCTTTGGATGGATGGTTTTAACAGTGAAGCATGTATCATTAACACAAGTGAGGATTTCATATTCTATTTCATCGATTGGAGTTGGAGGGTTTCCACAAATTACTCCAGGGGACCACATTAAACTAATACCAAATAGTTTGTGGTCTGATTTTTTATGGTCACATAATGAGCTTGATAAATGTTAGGGAGATGTCTGGAAGAAAATTGTAATCAGTGGTAACCATTGCTCCTTTGGCTTTTGGATTCTTGCTAGCATAAACTGTATGGAAGCTGATGGCCTGCTGTTGTTGTGGTCTCACCTGGATGAGGACCTGTCCGAGTACTGACTGGACCGCGAGCTCGGCCGCTCTGGCGGAGGCTCTCTGTACTGATAGTTTGGATCTCGGTAGGCCGGGTTCTGTCCTTCATATCTTCCATACCATGGATCCATTCTCCTGTATGGGTCCTCCTGGGATACAGCGTCAGTTAGGTATTTACATCTCACCGTTTCGGCAATCATTTGTTATGAATTAAACTTGGCATGGCTCAGTTGTATTGCAATAAAAAACTAGCAAGCTAGACTATCAATGAAACACATCATAAATGATTTAAGGAACGAGTAACTTATTGAAGTATTCATTCCATACATGGTAGTAAGGCTGTGCTCTTGGATCCCCCGGCGGAGGTGGGTACTGCTCAGGAAGATGGGGAGCTCGACCATCAGGGTATTCTCCATAGGCACCTGCATGGAAGCCTCCATACCCCTGCACTGGTGCGCCTGCAGCAGGGCCATAACCCTGGCTACCCACAGAGGAAGGTGGACGTGGGGGTGCTGCAGGGTTTGGCTGGGGAGCCCCTGGAGGTAGTGGTCCCTGGAGCCCAGGGGGGTAAGCTGCAGCAGCAGCAGCAGCAGCAGGAGGAGGAACGGCAGCAGGAGCAGCAGCTGAGGTGGGACCATTCCCTCCAGTGAAACCTTGGGCTGAAGGAGGTCTACTCACTGCAGGACGCTGTGCAGCAGGTTGGAAATCTGGCATCTTGGGATGCACTGCGAGTGGTTGCTGGGTGTTTGGAGCTGCCCGGGTGGGGGCTTCTGGTGTGGGGGCAGCTTCAGGTGCACGTAGGGCAGCATTAGACACAGTGGCCTGGGCAAGACGTTCACCTTCGACCCTTAACCCTTGCTGAGCATCTTTGGTGACCTGCAGGTAGAATCCGGGAGCGTTACTAGCCTGCGGAGACCCTTGGAGAGGGGAAGGGTGGCCAGAGGCCTGGGTTTGGGTCTGTGATTGGTGCATAGAAAAATCAAGCAGTTCATAATTTGAAAGTTGTGGATTTATAGGGAGAGCAGAGTGGCTCTGGCCATCCATTGATTGAGCCCTGGACAGAGGAAGGCACGCTGCCTGTGATAACGGCAAAGCTGCAGTTTCAGATCGTCCACATTCCGTGGGGTCTGGAGTCAGGTTAAGGGGGCCTGGAGTAGGAGCAGCACAGGGGTTGATCATTGGTAATGCCATGAAGGATTGGTTCTGATTGGACGTTAATAGAGGTGGTTGGGAGATACTGGCACCGTGCCCCTGTGAGGGGGGTCTCATGGGTGGACTCGTCTCCTGTCTCTGACCACTAGCTTGAGCAGTGGGAGGAATCATGCAATAATTGGACACCGGAGGGGCAATCAACACAGGCTGGTGAAGCGTGTCTGACACCAAGAGAGACGCATAGCCCAGGTGACCTTGGGAGTCAGACAGATCCCCCACACTCACCTTCGGCGGGTTCTCTAGGTTCTCGGAGTGCTGCTGTGAAGTGGCATTG
Source organism: Brosme brosme (assembly GCA_900302425.1). Classification (NCBI taxonomy): domain Eukaryota; kingdom Metazoa; phylum Chordata; class Actinopteri; order Gadiformes; family Lotidae; genus Brosme; species Brosme brosme. Next base: position 7,086 of record OMKX01097537.1, read on the forward strand.
GTTCTCTGGGGTGGTTGATGGTCCAAAGGACCCTCTTCTGGGGGCTGGATGACATCGTCACTAGGTTCCCGTAGCGGGGCAAGAACTGGGGGTGCAGCAGGGGCCAGAAGGATGTTGGCTCCTAAGGTGGAAGGGTCATTTTGAGCCCAAAGAGTAGTGGCAGGGCTTTCACAGGGCCGATTAGCGCCAAACGCACGGGAAGACGGCCGGGAGTGAGATAGAACCACAGGGTGTACAAGGTGAGGAACTCCAGGTCCAGTTGTTAGAGGATGACCTGCTCCATAAATGTTTTCAATATTATCTGGGGGCTGCTCCAGGTTGCCAGGTACAGCATCACCACCCCCTTCAGCTACCATTTTAGCCCGGTCAACTTCAACGGGGCGTACCCCAACTCCATGCGAGCGTACAGGTTCAAAAGAGCTGTTTGCACTGGCCTGGAATACACCAGTAGGTTTAGGGGGGCTGGGTGTAGGGGGCTGACTGTTGTACATATGCTCCTGGGAGCTATTATGCGCACCCACATCAGTAGCCGGAGAAGTGTCAATCTGCTCAAAGTATCCCCCAGCAGCCGCAGCAATGTTAGGATCTTCCAAGAGGCGAGGGCTCTCTTGCTGAATAAAAGTGCCCATGACCCCCTGATGTCGGCGAGACCCAGTTCCACTACCGTGGCTAACATTACTGTAGCTTGATGAAACACTGGCAGATCTCATTGGTCGTGGAATAGTATCTGGGGTCTCAAGGTTGGGACCTGCTTCATAATGGTCTTCTCCCTGGCCTGTCTCACCAGAGGGGCTACCAATGGGTTTACTGGGCAACACTTCCTGGTTGGGTACACACTCGAGATTCTCCACATGGTCAAACTGAGTTTCAGAAGGCTTTTGGCTGTTGACGGGGCTTGCGTAATGGCCCTCATTCATGTATGGTAAGTGTGGATTGCTGCTGAAAGAGGCTCCATGGTAATCCACTGGTGGAGGCTCTGCCTGACTAACTTGGGGCAGTGGAGGCAGTTGTGGATGGCTGTGAAGCTGGCCGGATCCCTGCATACCATTCACAGCTTTCTTCCCCTCTCCAGTCAGTGTCTCTTCGTTCTCCACATCACTTCCCCTGAAGAACATTGAGACAGAACCAGAGTCCTGTGCATATGGAAGTGGGGCCACTCCAGGCAAAGGGTCAGTAGTTGGGGTACTGCGTTGAGGTCCAACTGAGGTGGGCCGGGTTGGGGTGGGGCTCATGCCAATGCCCATTTGGTGATAGACTGGATCCTGTGGCGGCTGGTTAAACCAGGTATCTTGTGTACCTGCGCCTTGACTGAAGTAGCTCTGAACCTGGAAGTGGGAAATATGCTGCTGAGGTACATTTGGATCTGGCCATTGTGAGCTAGTAGGAACCATCTCCGGGTCCTGGGGAAGAGGTGCCTGGACTTGGGGAGGTTCGGCTTGTGTTGGAGGGTTGGGGGCGTTATGATGAGGGGATGGTGTGTGGGAAGGGTATGCTTGAGGCTGGTGAGGGATATTAAAGGGCTGCAATGGGGGGTCAGTGGTCGGCTGGAAATAGTTTTGCAATGATGGAGGACGACTTCCATGATCAGGGGACCAATGAGAGGATGATGTTGTGGGAGGCACTGGCTGGAAGGGCATGGCTTGAGGAGCACGCTCTCCCTGGTGGTCCTGATGGAAATATGGCTGGCTAGGCATTGAGTTTGAGGCCATGGACGAGACATTCTGGGTCGTCGGTGCTGGCTGTGCTATTGAATTAAAATAGCCCTGTTCTGAATTTGGCTGTGTATATCCTTGTGTGACATGCGGCGGTAGCCGTACTGGGTGCTGTTGAGTAGGAGGAGCTACACCTTGAGGGGTAAAAAGGTTCACTCCGGCTGGATAGGATGAGTGCGGACCGGAAGCAGCAGCTTGTTGGTGATCCACTGGCTGGGGTTGCATGCCTGGGCCAGCCTGGGAATACATGCTATTGGGAGCAAACTGTGGGAAGAGAGTGTTGCTATTGGGTACAATAGGAGGACCTGCAGCAGCAGCCATAGGTGCTGGGGCTTGCATCCCAAAAGCAAAAGGGTCGGTCATGGGGTGGCTAGTAGATGGGGGTCCCATCATTGCAGCTGGTGCTGTTGATGTGTGCTTGAGGGGTCTTGTCCTGCGGAAGGCATTGGGCCCTGCAGCGGGAGGGCCGGACGCCCCAGGAGGTCCATTCCGAGGAGGGGGCTGCATGGTTTCTAGTGTAACCAATGCACAGACCAAGCCACTGGTTATGTTGCTGAGAATATTGAACTCAGGCGTAGCTAGAGATGAAATAAAAACATGGAGTAAGAATGAGTGTCGAAAAAGAAGGAACCAGAGAAGAGGGTTAAGCAAATACCAGGATGTTAACTTGACTTCACCACACCCTCGTTTAGCTTTTGTTTGCCATTAAACAAACAGTTAAACGTGGCCATTTTTTCGTAACCTAGAGCTACACTTAATATGGTCAGATTAGAAAAGATACCTTCGACAAGGAAATTAATTTGAATATATTGTTGAATGGCCAGTAAATAACACATTATACAAATGATAGGTTCTTAATATACGTAGCACTAGTCCCATCTGCACTTTGATAATTTAGGAGGTGGGAAATAAAGCAATCAATATTGCGATGAAAGAGAAATGCTATACTATGGGATATTTTGTATACGTGTAATGATCTACATCTCTGTTCAATGACCAATAATACAAATATTCTACAGTGTATGGTGGATGAAAATAATTATTCAATATTATATCATCATATTACATTTTCAATGAAGGGCCTACAATAACGATTGAAACAAATGATGGGCCAAAATATATATTGCAATCGTTTGAAACAGACACAAGCATGCATGTTTGTACTCAAACGGTTACACCGCATATTTGGTAGATAGCCCTTTGTTAAATCGCATTTTGCGGGTGGTTGAATTATGAGTTTATGAACGCGCGACGGTTCTGACTGTGTTAAGCATTACACATTGAAGTGCACTTCAGTTATTTGCCATGGAGCAAGATGGGTGTTTTGACCGTTGTGGGCTAAGTAGATGGATTTCTGTATGCGAAAAGATTATCAGACAATCAGATTCCTCTTTGGTCTACACGCACCAATAAATAACCCGAGCACTTAATAACGCCCGAGTGTAACGATTCATAGACTGTGAGCTAGCAGTCTGTGCAACCTTGTTAGCTTGCATCACAGCTTTGCCAACTTGCCAGTAGTTTGAGACAAGCAACAATAACATGAGCCACACTCAGTCATCGAGTATTGCTAATCGATTCGCTTATTATTAGGTCTCAAATTTGTGTTTAGTCTCTTTGACCAAGTACAATGTCCCAGCCAACTATAAGGAAAGGTCTAGATTGTTTGGTGGTCGGTGGCTAACGGTAACTTACCTAGCGTTAACGTTACAAGTCTTTAACGCGTTAGCAAATAATACTATGTTCTCCAAAGTCATTGGCTGTAGCTGAAATGTCAACATTACAACTTGTATGGGCTAATCGATGACACATTTTAACATAGAGGATCGACTCTAACATGTGATTCTGAACGCTGACATCTCAGGAAGCATTTAAACGGATAAGGCAATTTGAGCTAACGTAACATTACTGAGTTACCGACGGTGGCTACCAAACGCTGTCTAGATTAACAACAGTTTAGAATCCATAACACTTAGCCAATCGGCGCGTTCAGCTATCCGCTGCTATTAATTAAGTATATTTACCCTCACCGCCGTAGGAAATATGTAATTGTAGAAGATATAATTGAGAAATCCTTACAAATGTGCAGGACAGTGAGACTGACAGACAGCCACCATCTTTAATGAACACATCCGACTGGGCTACGTGTACAACCGACGTCACAGTTCCAAACACCGGTTTCGTCATCGTGGGGTTGGTCCTAAAATGTCTTATGTAGGCCTTTACGTTGTGATACTGCATTTATTGAAGTAAGGCAATAGGCATAATATTGACTATACTGATTTGGCACGGGATTGTTTAGTGCATATAGGTAAATTGTCCTCATATTACATTCACTTTGTTTAGAATGAATCCCTACATTTTAATTGCTAAGTATATGACTAAAGTATGACCTCCAACTGTGCTGTAAGAAGATAGTAAATGTAATGGGCAGTGAATGCAATGGACTGACATTGAGTTCCAATCTCTGAAAAAAATCTGAGTTAAATTGGGAAGAATCACAGCAGCCTCCCGCTGCTGTGAAGAACATTCATTTCTAAAACATTCTAAAACATTTCAGGTAAAACAGCCAACGGGATTCAGGGCTTTGTTTAAGATAATTGAACACTATGTAATTGCGAAATGATAGTTACAATTCGAATAGTTAGAAAAATATGTATTTATATTATACAAAATCATCTGGAGGTACTTTGCTGTGATAGCAACAAAGATAAAATAGATAAATAAATAATAAATAGAAATCAGTGAATATGAGGTATTTCTCAGTCCCAGCACTGTACCTGACCGACAGCAGAGGGAGTTAGAGTACAGAGGTGGGAGTCCTGCCGTCGGCATGGAAGCAGGTCGTGGGAGTTCCTATTGGAAGGCCTGTTAAAGAAGCGTCTAGTCGTCTATCATATAGGCCGATAACTAGTGGATGGTTACTGTTAGACTCCCTCATTTTGTTTAGGGGAGGGGGTTGTTGTCTGAGTACCAGAGTGGGTTTCATATGGGTCGGTGCACTATTGACAATGTCCTTCTGTTGGACTCTGATATCAGGGGGGAATTGGCAAATAGGGAGGTTCTTGTGGCTGTGTTCTTGATATTTAGGAGGCAAATGACATGCTGTGAAGTGATGGCCTGTTGCTGATTCCTCCGATAAATGGGATTCAGGGTCAGATGTATAATTGGATTCAGAATTTTTTTAATTGTTGGGAATTCTGTTTGAAGAAAAGATGACTTGGAGAGCTCACATTGATGCGTTGGTGGATAAATGTAGGAAAGTTCTTGACCTTATTAACAGGGCCTTGATTAGACTGTGCTGGACTATGTGTCTTTGGCTTTTGGGTCGGCAGCTAAAACACTTTGCCAAAGCAGATTTCTTTCAGGCTTCAGCTTTGAATATCTGCTTTTCTCAAAACCCCAGTTCATTCACTCCTTGTGGAGCCTGGGGAGGCTCCTCTGGCGCTAAGGCGTATGAAGCTGGGTCTTAAGCAGTCGGTTATAAGTTGGGCTGGGGGGTCTAAGGCAGTCGGTTAGGAGAAGCAGGAGAAGCAGAAGAAGCATTCACACTGTACTATAACCTACTTGAACGGTTGTCCAACTCAAAAATTTGGGTATCATTTCAGACCCCGGTTGTTTTAACTTGACATCAGTAACAACACGAACATGGCGGCCTTCCTCATTAATAGGAGTTAAATTATTACTAGTGTTTGTTTGTATGCGTGATTATGCAATATGTGTTGTAGCGTCTGTATTTAGCTGACTAAAGTAATATGTGGAATTTAAATGTGTAAGATTGCGCCACTCCCAGCTACTAGGCAAGAGACTATGATAATTAAACTATTTGGTGTTCTGTCCACTCTAACTCTAATCGGCGTTTTTCCATTAGCACTTTTTTTTAAGCTTTTTTTAGTTGAAAGGCTACACATTGCGACTTCAACAGCTCTTTTATCGATTCAATTACGTAGCCAGTGTTTGTCTCTTCTGTTTGTCTTATGTTTTCAAAAGAAGCATAAATTACTACTGCATATCTTTTTCATGGTTAGCAATGAGCCACAATATGTCAAACTTCATTCAGGCATCCATGTTTTATTTTCCCCCCAAGATAACTTACAGTGAAGTCGGAAATCTCTGAGATGAAACTTTAGAGTTCTGAGTTGTTTTGAACACGTTATCTTTCTAAGTTTCACGTTGAAAAGGCGCAGGAGTTGTGACGAGGCTAAATCCCACTTCTGCGTCCTGCACGTGTCGCTATGGAGAGACGGTACATGCAACCTTTGCGATGACCTACATTTGGGGTCGGAAATGCTATACTGCCGCCTTGTGTTCGCGTTAATGTGACGTGGAAGAATAAATGCATGCAGCTCTGCAAAGATCCATGTTGTGTCTCTGAAACCCAAATCACACTTCTTCGTCAAGCACAAATGCGAAGATCTGCATCACCACTCAGTACGTGCACCTTTTTGTCAAGAGATGACCTACGCGCACGCAAAGACGTGCAGTCTTACGTGCAGTTCGCAGCAAGAATTCGCTGAATGGTCAAGCTGGGAACAGCAAGACACAAAAATAAATGAGGCCGGCAAAATCAAAACACTATTTCCAGTCGGTGCCGATTCACCAACCGCTTTTCGACAGTGTATTTAAATGGTTTGGCAACGTCCTCATCATGTGGATATAATGATTTTTCACCATGTTCTTACCTTCCAGCATCTAAATCCGAACTGTAGTCGGGGTCTCTGGAGTTCACTCGTGCTCGTTATCACAACTTTAACTGTATTCTTTTAAGCACACGGATGAGACAGACTCCCCACGAAAAGGAAAAATGATTTATTCCAGTATTTTCGTTGATGCAACAAAACGGCCAACGTCAACCCAACGTCACCTGGCCATCGGATTGTGGTCGGAAAGGGCTGGTGCAGGTTCTTTTGATCCCCAAAACCTCGCACATCCCCTGGACAACCTCAGACTCAAAATTGGGGCCCTGATCACTGTGTAGGCTGTGCGGAGCCCACTCACTCTGAAGCAAGTAAACCTGCTAATGTTGTTGCCTGCATTTCCTGGAGAGGCTAGGCTTCAACCCATTTACTGAAATAGTATTCTACGACATAAATGTCGTCCTGTCCATCTTGTTCAGGGAGCCCATTAGATCCAGTGCCATCCTCTCCATTGGAGCTCCCACGCACACTGTACTCATTGGGGCCTTGGGATTTTTCTTTGGATGTGCTTTAGTCGCACATGTACGGCACCAAAAGGTCACATTCTCCTGCATGTTGTACCAGTGGCATCTGGCTCTCAATCTATGAAGAGTTTATTCAACCCCCAGGTGACCCCCGAAAGGGCCATCGTGCATTTGCACGATGGTAGCAACAGGAAAATGATCAGATCTATGATCTGTGGGTAGAATTCCTTCTCATCTGTAAAATCGTTGCATTAAGACCCTGTCTTTCAGGTACAACACCCCCACTAGAACAAGCTATACAGAGTCACTTGCTCCATCTACCTCCACTGGAGTAAGCTCTACACTGACCGACGCTTCATCTACCCCCACTAGAGACAGCCCTCCCAGGGTTTTCTATACCATGCCATTCCCCAGACCGCTTAAGGTCACACTGAACCCCCAGGTCCTGAAAGCGCTCGACATCCTGGCTATCAGATTCTGGTAGTAAACAGAGGCAGGACTGACGGCAGGGCCTCCGAGACAAGGTGTCTCCATTTGAATGCTGGGTACCTGGTTGATGGATAACGTCAAAGTTATACTCTGCAAGTCTTTGGAGTCAGCAGGCCAGCTGTCCCTCCGGCTCCCTCAGCCTATTCAGCCATCTCAGGGAACTGTAGTCGGTGTCTACAGTAAAATGTCTACACAACAAATACTGCCTAAAATTAGTGTTAAACTCCACTACTGCTAGGAGCTCCCTCCGACTGTGCCCCGGGTAGTTAACCTGTTCACGGAAAAGGTGACATTTAGATGGTTTGACAGCCGGGCGAAAACCTGGGCTTGACGCTCCAACATCTGCTGCGTATCAATGCCCAGGACGATTATGCCATCGAGACACACTAGGCACATCTACCCCTGCCCAAGACACCGCCCATAAGCCAAAACATAGCAGGCGCGTTACATAACTCAAAAGGCATCACGTTCCACTCGAAAAAAACCTTCCGGGTGCATAATGAAGTGAAGTCCAGTGCAGTGAAGCCCAGTCTTCTGTTGCTGGGCCGGGCGATTCCAGGCTCTACTGCACCTGCTGGTCTGCTGCCAGTGAGTTTGACCGCGTGAAAAAGATACTGAGAGAATCTCAACAATGATAGGCTTTCATGACAGAGCTTCCCTTGAATTTTGTGCCGAAGTTCAAATATTTAACTGTAGCGAACACGCGAATTCCGCTAATTTGCCTCATTTGATGAGTAGAATGACCTAAATTTCACATCGTACGCGCCATTCACGCCATTTCCCCCATTCGCTTCGCTTTTGGTTTGAATACACTTTAATAGCCTGATCATAAATCCAACTCAACACAATAACTTTTGGTAGCAAGTTAGCCGAGGCATAACGTTATAGCTGATGAACCAAAACATAACAGCACAATAACGGGAGTTAGAAAGTTAGCCGAGACCTACATCTGACTAACCAGAACGATAGTTATGTTATTATAACTATAGTTCTACGATTGTAGGCGTAGCCGTCTTGGCTTCGCCTTATGGGCTTGTCCCGTGCGCGCACTCGCGTGCACTGAAAATGTCAACAATGAACCAATCAACGTGGGCACCGCCCACATTCCCCACGGCACCGTGTATATAACGCGGCGCACAGAAACGTTCGTTCTCCAAGCTATTCTTTCAGCAATTGGAGGGAACAGCAGGTGGGAAACTAGTCGGCTACGCCTACAATCATAGAACTAGAGTTATAATAACATAACTTAGCCCATAAGGCTTTGCCTTATGGGCTAAGGTGAAGCTTCGGGCGGAGCCCAATCAATGTACTCGTGCTGGACCCCAGTCACAAAGACTTAAGCCACAGGGCACATCAGACTCAATAAACTGAGGATGTCTAAAACACAACAGCTAAATAAAACCCCTAAATTCTCCTAAGAACACGCAAAGCGCTGATCAAGAGAATAGAGCGAGTCTGTAACTTCTGACTCAACCAGTATTTCATAGAATCCATGAAAAGAGGGCAATAGAGCTCGTAAGTACGCCCCTTCCGGTGGTCCCCATGGGACCTCTGGGATCGAAAAATATGAATGGGTTTCAATGGAGAGAAAGTAATTATTTTCTGGTCCCAGTCTTTATATGCCCCGGATTACACATATGTTTGTTTGTGGATTTAAATGATAATTTTAAAATTATAATTTAGAGGGTAGAAGTTTGATACGGTTAGTTTTTGTGTGAGAGCGCTTTGTGGACTACAACTCTCGCTGCTCTCGACGCGTATGATATACGTCACCACTCGCAAACAGATCCCGCAGTCGGAACATGGCTGTGTCTTTGGTGCACTTTACCACCTTCTTTCAAGGAGAGCACAACAGCCTTGATCGTGGTGAAAACCACTACAAATCTGGACATGTGGAGAGTTTTAGCTACGCCAGTGGGGAGATGGTCGGCGTTGTCCACGCCAGTCAAAGAGAAAGGCGCAGTGGCGGCTCCTGAAAAAAATCTCAGGGGGGGCAATTTTTCTGATAATGATTAAGGTGACCCATTCAATAGGTGCATTAAGCAAGACAGTATAAATTTGTTGTTAGATGATTAACTCGTACAGAGATCCTTCTTATGTCCACTAGATGGCGACTCCATAAACAAAAAT
>OMKX01097539.1:0-17648 GCA_900302425.1 Brosme brosme
AAGAAGAAATACATAAACACCTCCCCACACACACGTTCTCTATCGTCCTCTCTCTTGCTCTCTGGGTTTCTTTTCCTTCAGTCTCTCTTTCTCTCTCACACAAACATTCAAACACCCACACACACACACACACACACACACACCACACACACACCACACACACACAACACACACACACACGCACACACACGCACGCACACACAACAACACACACACACACGCGCCCGCGCACACACACACACACCCACACACACAAACACACACGCGCGCACACACACACACACACACACACGCACACGCACACACGCACCCGCCCAAACACAAACACAGTCGCACACACGCGCGCACACGCGCATTTGTACATGCACATACCAACACAGGCACACACACACACAAACACATACACACACACACACACTTACATACACACACACACACACGCACACATACACGGATCAGAAGTCTAATTTTCTCTGCCGTGTTCTAGGTGCATTTGTGTGTCTGCATGTGTGTCTGTGCATATGTGTGTATGCATTCAGGTGTACGTGTGTGCTAAATGTGAGACAATCGACCTGTCAAAACCGAGCCGTATACTGTAGTGCTAATAGATTCCTAATGCATATCCCCTCCCCGCCAACATGTAAACCAAAGAGAGGCTTGTCTTTTGGAACCTTTAACTCAGTTAAAGGTTTTTGTTTGAATGAAGCACCACAGATGGTATATTCTGACTCAGAGTTTATATTTAGCCTCTCAGTAGAGAACTTGAGGTGCACCAAAACCAAATCATGTGTCTGTTTAGAATGCCAACGACTCCCATGCGCCCTGCAGGATCCAAAAACAATTAAAGTGCAGAAGAAAAGCCCATTACTAAAGTGTTCATTATTTTATTTGAATACTTGCAGGTTCATTTCACCATTCTCATTGGGCGACGGTAAAATAAATAAAAGTGCCGGTGAACCCAAAAACGTATTTCATTTGTTACAAATGTAGAATGTCTTGTATGATCCTGAACATGAAGTCTATGTTACCTTGTGACTGTGAAACCAACTCAAATCATATAATGCAGAACAAACGGTGTAAAATGATGTGTTCTGCCTGTCTCGGACACTTTGTGAATGTTGACCTCTGAGCTCAGGTCCGGATCGTTTTGTGAGGTCAAAGTTCCTTTTCGAAGGCACTTTGACGTCGAGACGAAGAGTCGCCGCCGCCCAGAGGGTGTGCTAAGTGTGGATCCCCGTCTGGGAAGCGGATAATATTGATGTGTTGTTTAGGTGCATTTCATACACAACATCACTCATTACAACACTCAGACTCAGAAACACGTACTAGCAAAAGGCCTGGGTGGGAAACGTGGGGTCACACCCCTCCTTCCTAGCCCCTTTTATCTTTTGAGTTTGAGTTTGAGCTGAAACAGGAAGTACGCTTACACCTTCAGCCCCTTTATCTTTGAGAAGTGGCCTCCCTCTCATGCATTTACAACACTGGTCCATTCCATTGAGAAAGTGACAAGGACCCTCTCAAGATATGCTGGGTATTGTGTTTCTGAGTGAGGGAGGGTAGAAGAGAAGGATTTAACTCTACGTTAAAGCGGCTTGCATGGGAGATGTGATGTTGACTAGATCATTCTGAAGAGATTTGTGAATGACAGCATACTTTCATAGAACGAGCCTCCATTGGAAAATGCTTAATATTTCAGGAGGGGTCGCAGAGGTAAGTGAGGGCTAGATTGTGGAGAGCTTTGTTTGTGAGCAGGAGGTTTTTGTAGTTGATGCGGTATTGTACCGGGAGCCAGTAAAGTTGGATGAGGATAGGGGTGATATGGTCAGATGATTTGGTGCGGGTGATGATCCTGGCTATCTGGCTGATAAGGTTTTTATGCTCTCACTACTCACATAACCTTAACTTTTGTTTATAAATATTCAACAAGCCTGAACGCAATTAAATTGGAATTTGTTGAAAATGAAAGACATAAACTGGATGAATAATACAAGCCTAAATATCCATTTCAGTAAGCTAGTGAGCCATTATTTTGTTACAGTCAATATTCCACATTTCATGGAGAGCATATAGTTGGAGGTATGTGGGCACATCATTTAACAGAAGATCGTAAACTTTTTTAATTAAATGACACTCTCAAATTCTACTACTTGAATACAGAATGTGCAGTATCTGCCATCATATCAATAATATTATATTATATATTATATACATTATAAATATCATTAATTCTTCAGTAGTTGAACTGCATTAGGTGTGTGTGATTGTGAAAACCTTCCTTATGTTTATGTATGCACATTCCCTGAGACTCTTGTTTATCCTCTTCATGTTTATGCTTTTGAAATTGTACAAAAAAAAATTGTTACGATACACATAAGGGTTAGGTTTAAGGTGTAATGAGGTCATTTCGTTTTCTTCCTATGGACCGCAGACCTGATAAGTATCAGAGAAACCAGTTTTTGCTCTTTTCAGCCTTCTTAAACCTTAAAAGAACCATTCATTTGTCGTTGAGCTGTCCTATTGATCCAACACTTTGACCTGCAATTGAATCTGTAATGGCTAATATCCTGTATTTGATGAATTTTGCCCTAGGTTTAGAGTGGTGGTTGTCTCATCCTGCTCAAACTGATAAGATATATCAGGGTCAACTAAACTCCATGACCTTTCCAAGTGTAATTGCACTCGGTAGACTGTGTCCCCATCTTACCCACCGATATGTTTATTTGTATTCTCACAGCACAACTGTGCTCTTTCAAAGTGCTTACCTCTGACAGATGATAAAGTCTTCTTGAGCGGATGAAAGGCTTGGTTCTGACAGGCTTTTAAAATATTAACCTTCTCAGACGCATCGTACCGTTTCCTTGTCCTTCAATGACCGTTGCATCCGTAGAAACAGACTTTTTTGCTTTTAATTAGAATGGTTTTGTCATACTGTTATACTTTAAAGATGCTGTAGGTAAGATTCAAGAGCCATTATTTGTGTGTAATTTGTTAGAAATGACAAAGCTATCCATCACCTATTAGTGAGCTAAATGCACTGTGGGAATCTCTGTTTCGAGTGGACTGTGCCAGCTTCTGTATTCAGCCATTTCGACTTTAGACCGTTCCACACTCATCAGACCAATCAGGGCATCTCTTCCCTGATTGGTTTTGGGGAATCCATCTTCCTGTCATTCACACATGCAAGAAATGCAACATTTCAGACAGGGAAGGGAAGTTTCTTTGGTTGTTTAGTTTCAAAATCTTTCTCTCTTCTGCTCTTTCCTGCTCTCTCTCTTTATAACTCTCGAATCTAAACTACAGCAGCTTTAAGTTCTGTTTGCTGTAAAGAATAAGGTAAAGTTCAGTCCATCATTGCATGGAATGAGTGCTTTTAGAAAGGCATGAATGAATCCATTTGTATAAAAAAGGCCAATAGTGGAATCTTTTACTATAATTTAAATTCCAACTTCCTAATTGTACGATTTTGTCTTGTTTTTACAGAAGAACGAATGGCTCTGTTTGAACTGTCAGACTCAGCGGGCTCTGTCAGGAAGCTTGGGAGATATTCCTTCTCCTGTTCCACAGCCAACGGGATCACCCCGGACAGCAGTTCCAGCCACTCAACAATCACCTCAGCAGAAAACACCCAATCAGCTTCCAGGGCACAGGCCCACAGGTCCTCAACAGCAACAGAAACCACCAGGTGCCCAAGTAAGTGGCCCTATCTCTTCTGTCAAAAAGGCAGGGCCTACCCCCCAACCCTCTCCTCAAACCAAAGGTGTAGCCCAACCTGCCCTTCAACCCAAATATTCTACCCAATCTTCTCCTCAGAGTAAAGTTCCTTCCCAAACCTCATCACAAAGTATGGTAAGCTCTCCTCAAACGAGAACCTCTAACCAGTCTAGTGCACAGAATAAAAGCTCTGCCGTGTGTGCTAACCAAGGCAGGAGCCCTAGCCAGGGCAAAGGGCCCAGTCAGGCCAAGGCTCAGATATCTGCTCCTAACAAGGGTCAACATTTGTCTGGAGCCAAGCCTTCAGCCACTGCTGGCAAAGCAGGGCCCAGTTCCACCAAGTCCAGCGCTGCCTCTGCAAAAGCAGGTCCCACTCCACCTAAACCCACAGGTAATGCCCCGAAGAAACCAGGCCCGGAGAAGACCAAAGTCACAGCTAAGTCTCAGAAGGACGAAGTGAAGCCCTCCTCCAAGAAAGCTGTGTCAGAAGCGATCAGCTCCACAAAAGATCAGAGGATAACGGAGACCTCTCAGAAGTCCAGACACCATGAAGTGAGCTGCCTGCAACCTGTTCGTCTTCACCTGTTACACCTGAGTCACAACGTGTTTTATCGTTCATTCACTTCTCATCCTCACCATTCATATGTTTTTGGTTTCCTTCTTTTTATCCAACTATTCATAATAATTATTTTTTCTTATTTCTGTCTGTTTTTACGATTACATATTAATGTAAATATTAATGTTTTCATCATGTTTTTTGTTCCTGTATTTTATTTGTGTATTCATTTATGTATTTATTTATTCATTTATTTATTTAAATTTTCTTCAAATATTTATCACCACTTGTCGCTCCTTACAACATCATCCATTTTCCTGATCCACTTTTTATTATGTTCCTTTTTAACCATTTAAACTTTTACCAATGCAAGCTTTGTGTCTGATTAACTGTGATGGAATCATTTGAGACATTTTGAGCATGGTCATGAATTCTCATTATTCTTCAACGGTTTCGAAGAATACGCTGGAGAATGCATCAAAAATGAAAACCAAGCATGTAACTGAAAAACATTTGTCCGTCGACGTCCTTCTGTGGAACTGTGATTCTCACCCTGTATGTCCATTTATTTAGCCATTTCTATGTGCATTATTTGAAAGGCAATTTCAACCCAAACACCGGAAAACATATTACAATTTTATTCTAAAATATCCACCAGACAAAGAATATGTGTACGTTTATAGATTATAGATTACTTCATCTATAATCTGACTTGAAAGTGACCTGATTTTGGGTTGATTTTACCTTTTTTAAATTGTATTAAAAGTTGTTTTTTGCTATGAAATGTTTACATATTAAGTATTATATAGTATATATTATATATATATGAAGTATTTGTGGAGTGTGTGGTTGATGTCTGGTTAAGGCAGCCATCAACCACACACACTCCACAGTATTATTATAATATATTAGTAGACTAGAAAATCACATCATTTAGCACTATATTGAATCTTTATGAGCTTGGTAGTTATGGTTATTCAATCCCACTTGTCTTTTCTAAACACTAGCTTTGTAAGAAACCCTATCAGGAATGGTTTGATGGCGTAATAGTAATAGTACAACTGTTTTTCCCCACAGGACTCCAACAAGTCCAGCACACAGAGTTTGAGTGACACGGGCTACTCCTCTGACGGGATCTCCAGCTCCCAGGGGGAGATCGTAGGCCAAATCTGGGAGGAGGGAATCAAGCTCAATGAAAAGGGAACCTCCAGGCACCCAGAGATCAACAAGCTAGAGAGCTCCATGAGGCCTCTTCTAGAGGCTAAGACGGCCGACAAGAAGCAGAGACCGCATTCGCTGTCCGTCGGGCACGAGCGCGAGTACAACTCTGATGAGGAAGCGGCGAGAGAGGAGTCAGAAGATGAACTGAGCTGTAAACTACGACATGACTATGTGGAGGACAGCAGCGAGAGCGGCCTCTCGCCGTTACCTGTCAGGCAAAAGAAAACGCAGAAAGAAATGACGGATGAGGAGTTCATGAGAAGGCAGATTATGGAGATGAGTGCTGATGAGGAAGAAATAGATGAATATGGAAACCAGACAACCAAAACGGCACATAAAAGTGGTGGGGAGTCGGGGAAAGAGAGGCGACGGCTCACTCACCATTCAAACAGTTTTGAGGAAGACACCAAAGGAGCGGATGGGGATGACGCGGAGGGCATGCTCGCCTCTCAAGGAGGCCTGAGGCGCTTCAAAACCATTGAGCTGAACAACACAAACAGCTACAGCCGAGACATGGAGCTCAACCCTGAGCAGGACCTGAGAGAACCAGAGTTGGAGATGGAGAGCCTGACGGGATCCCCAGAGGAGCGATCCAGGGGAGAGTATTCCTCCACCCTACCTGCTACCACCCCAAGCTACACGTCCGGAACATCGCCCACGTCGGTGTCATCCATGGAGGACGACAGCGACAGTAGCCCGAGTCGCCGGGCAAAACTTGAAGAGGCCAAACAGCAAAGAAAGGCTCGCCACCGGTCCCACGGCCCGCTGCTGCCCACCATCGAGGACTCTTCTGAGGAGGATGAGCTGAGAGAGGAGGAGGAGCTACTCAGAGAGCAGGAGCAGATGAGAGATCTGGAGCAGCAGAGGATCCGTAGTACAGCCAGGAAAACCAAGAGGGATAAAGAGGAGCTACGGGCGCAAAGACGAAGAGAAAGATCCAAAACTCCCCCAAGTAACCTCTCTCCCATTGAGGACGCATCACCAACAGAAGAGCTAAGGCAAGCGGCCGAGATGGAGGAGCTTCACAGATCCTCTTGTTCTGAATATTCCCCCTCCGTGGACTCTGAGGCAGAAGGATTTGAGATGATTGGTGGAAAGTTGTACAAATCAGGAAGTGAGTACAACCTTCCAACGTTTACATCTCTCTACTCTCCAACTGAAAAATCCTCTGGAGCATCACCCCCTGACAAGACATTAAAAAGTGCAGAAGAGGTCTACGAGGAGATGATGAGGAAAGCACAGATGATGCAGAAGCAAGGCCAACCTGTAAACAGTACTAATCAGCCTGTCAACAAACAGCATTTAGATACTGCAGCTGATTTAACTCCAGGCTCAAGCCCCACCCAGTTAAATTCACCTATGTCCTTCTCATCAACTGGGAATGATCCGAGAATTACAGGAATTCAGGGAGCACAGCATTTGTCAAAAGAAACCCAAAACAGAATGATGTCACAGACTGCCAAAATTGGAGGAGTTGTCGGGACTTCAACAATGAAAGCCCAAGGCAATCAGCCCGCCCAAACTACTCGACAGGCAGGAAGTAATTCTGCCATTCACAGTGCAAGTCCTCAGGGGCCGACACAGGCCACATCATCTGAAACTGGAGCGTCCCTCTCCTCCAAAGTCTTTTCATATTTCAAAGGTCCAAGTCCCCCAGTTTCTCCCTCAACTTCACCTTCACAGAGTCCTACTCATTCACCATCACTGCGGTCCTCCGGTCGACAGCTCCCCTCTCTGCCCGGTGGTTCTACGTCTCCAGCTGCACCCCGTGGAAACCAGTCTCCCCAAAGATCCAATTCACCCCGTCTTTTACGACAACAGTCCTCCCAAGAATCCCCAGTAATGGTAATAACATTGGGCTCTCAAACAACAAACGCTTCCAAGCCCATTACTGTAAATTCTTCCACATCGCCTTTGTCATCACCAATAGAAGTTAGCGGTAAGCCTTTGTATCGCTCTCAGCCACCCTCGACTACTTCTCCAACTTCCCCACAACAATCCCCCAGACATTCTCCCAAAAATGTTAACATGAGTACAATGAACAATGCATCCACATATAGCCGGGGATCAATGTCAATGGAAAATATATCTCACATGACAGGCTCATCAATGGTTGGAGGACAGGGCCAAGTGCATCCAAGAGGAAGCGTAGTCGATCTGAGTGCCCCAATGAGACCTGCACCAATTATAATGACAGACCAAGGGATGGATCTAACATCCCTGGCCTCTGACACAAGAAGATACTCCATAGGAGCAGAGCAGCCATCCATTCGACACACAGCAGTGCAATCACTTATCATGAACCTGAATGCCCAAGAACAGCCACATGTGGCAGTTTCAACTCCGACCACTGTAAGCGTCACAGTGGCAGCCTCTACGTTTATGACCCAGCCGAAACAACCGGTGGTTTATGGAGATCCACTGCAAAACCGTGTGGATCTGGGGCAGGGTGTTGGTTCAGCGATGTGTTTAACACAGATGAAGCTTACGGATCCGTCTATTCCAAAGATCGATGCGTGCCTGGAGGACCTGGGCATCCAACAGCAGCAGCTGCAGTTACAGCAGCAGAAGCTTCTGCATCAGCAACAACTTCTTGAGCAGCAGCTCCAGCAGCATCAGCAACAATCCTCATTTGCACGTTACAATTTAGCAAATCAGGTACAACCTATGCTGTTGAAGAAAGATATTGTAGTCAGCCAGACGAGTAGTGCCCAGCCTGTGGTGAGTGTAAGTGCCATTCCTAGAGTAGCCCCTCTTCCTCCACAGCCTGCATCTGGGGGCCCTGCTTCTAACCAGTCACATGATATGTATAGTGGTGTTGCATTAGAGTTGAAAAATAAGCCCACTGTAATGAACTTGTCTACTGGAAAGCCCCATGTTATGATGGTTCAGCTGGATGAGAGTAACACATCACAAGGGGGCACAGTATCTCATCTGGTTAAGAAAGAAGAGCCGGCTCCTCCTCCGCAGGTCCTTGACCTGACAGGACAGTTCAAACCAGAGAGCCAGGCGGCTTGCTGTGATGTGGTTTACCAAATGCCTTTTGCTAGTAGCTGCACTGGTGCTCTCACTCAGAGACCGACGCCAGCGATGTCAGATGAAAACCCCGCCACTGATCCAACTCAAGTGGCCCGCCCTCCCCCTGCCCCGCACTATAACACCAGCCAGCAGCAACAACAGCAAGCTCCAGCCGCGCAAGGTTTAGCAGAGGAACGTAAACTCTATCAACCACAACCCCCTGGAGCCTTACAGTCATCCATGTCTGACACCATTCTACCATCAATGGCAGATGTTGGCCCTCAACAGTATCAGAGAAATCACCAGGGTGCAGTTGATCTGAGCACCATGAATCAGTCTTATGATGGTTACCTAGGCATGGGTGCACAATATGGATCCTACACAGATTTGCGCCAAGTAGACGTTAGCGGGTCTCCATTACCTCTGCGTCGCTACGGCTCCATGTCAAATATCAATTCTGATTATGGCTTTGGTCCACGTGACTTGGCTGGGGTAACGGATGCAAATCTAGCACAATACAGTGCAACTACTGCTAGAGAAATCAGTCGCATGTGTGCAGCTCTGAATTCAATGGACCAATATGGAAGTCGCTTTGCAAATCCTGAACTAATGCAGTATGGAGGCAGAGGCGGGCCTGTTGGTAGACTCAATCTAAGTCAAAGCTTAGCATCAATCAGAGCCAACCTTCTCTACGGTCCAGACGGAAGACCAACAGCACATGGCCAATCCTTAACTAACCTTATTAATGCTAGGCAAGCAAGTATTCGGGCTTTGTACCCTGCAGCTATGAGAGGAACAGATGGAATGACATATTCAACCATAAACACACCGATAGCTTCTACCTTGCCAATAACCACCCAGCCTTCCTCTGTCCTGCGTCCCATGCCAAGAGGTGTATACAGACCTTACCCTACAGGTGTGACTGCAGTACCACTGGCTAGTCTAACCAGGCTGCCTCAAGCGACTCCTAGAATGCCTCTGTCCACACAGGGACCATACTGTTATCCTACTTCAAATCAGTATCCTCCTTCAATCCCTGGCCCAGGTGTACCTACTTCCAATACCACTTCTGAGCAGGAAACTGCAGTCTACTTAGGGAAGCCGCCAACCATTGCCTCAACTTTACCACCAACCCAAACTGTTGCTCATTTAGGGGCACAAAATGGGTCTGCATCTGGTATTCAGACTAACATGATACCATTTCAGCAGATAAACCCGCTGGCAAACCAAGTTCAAATCCCAATCAAGAATGTTACATCACTCTCTCAAGCTCAATTACCTAACGAGCAGAACCAAAGGCAGGAACAATTACAAACTCTTCAGATGCCTCCCCAAACACAACCATTATCCCTAACTCAAACCCAACCACCAAGTCACATTGTAACACACCCCCAACCTCAGGCATTAGTGCAACCCCAAGCCCAGATCCAAGTGACTGCACCAGTTACTGCTTCAGAAGCAACCTGCTCAATACTTTCGCCACCGATGGACACACGGAAAGACAAGGAAGAAGAGCGATTAAGTCAACAACAAGAGCACATGCTGCAGCTAGAGCGCGAGCGGGTGGAACTGGAGAAGGTACGGCAACTGCGCCTACATGAGGAGCTTGAAAGAGACAGAATGGAGCTCCAGCGACACAGAGAGAAGGAACAAATGCTAGTCCAGCGTGAGATCCAGGAACTACAGACAATCAAACATCAAGTCCTTCAGCAACAGCAAGCCGAGCGAGAGACCCAGCTCATCATGCAAAGGGAGCAGCTTGCCCAACAGAGAATGCAGCTTGACCAGATTCAGACTTTGCAGCAGCAGCTGCAGCAGCAGTTGGAGGACCAGAAGAGGCAGAAGACAGCAGCAGTTGAGGCCGCAGCAGCAGCAGCAGCATCAGAGGCAGCTGCCGGTGCTGCAGCTGCAGCGGCTGCAGCAACATCCACACAGGGGGCCATGCAAGGGGTTGTTGTTGGAGGAGGACCTCCTCAAGGGTTCATCATTTGTGACCAGAGTGGTCGAGTGCTTCAGCAGGATGGCCAGAGTGTTCAGTTCTGGCAGGACGGACAAGTCGTACAAGCATTAATGGCAGGCAGGCCTATTCAGAGTTCTTCCTCGGAAGTATCACTGAGAAACAGTGAGGACCCAGCTAGCACCAGGATCATGAAGAAACAGAATTCCATGCCAAGACTGAGAGACGGCTCTGAAGAGGAGAAGAGGATTGCAGACAGCTGTGTGCAAACAGATGATGAAGATGGAGAGGACAGATTCATGAACAGGCGCAGAAGAACGCGGCGGATTGCAGACTGCAGCGTGCAGACTGATGAGGAGGACCAGGGAGAATGGGACCAGCAGCCAGTGAGGCGCAGAAGGTCCCGCATATCGAAGCACTCTGATTCAAATGTTGAGAAATCAGAAGCCAAAGTGTCTTCCTCAAGTATCGCTATCCAAACCACTTTCGATTCCTCCTGCCAGACAGAGCCGGAACAGCTGGGCAGGGTCTCTCCTGCAATTCACATCACTATGGCAGAGACTTCAAAGGTTGACCTGTTGCATTACATTGCATCCCCTGAAAGGACCCAGAAAGGAGAGAGTCTCGCCTGTCAAACGGAACCAGAGGCCCAGTCTCAGGGTGTAGTCGCCCCTCAGCTTAGTGTGCCGACAACCATCAGTCCGTACTCCACAAGCCTCCACATGGTGGGTGCTAACCCGTCTGAGCCGTCGTCTCCACGCCTGCAGGGGGTGGCCAAGTTTGAGAGGCGGAAGCCCGATCCTCTGGAGATTGGCTATCAGCAGCAACACGAGTCTCGCCAGCCTCCCAAATCCCCCCAGGTGTTGTACTCCCCCGTGTCCCCGCTGTCCCCGCATCGCATGCTGGAGACCACATTTGCCTCCCAGGAGAAGCTCAACAAGGCCCACGTCACGCCCCAGCAGAAGGCCTTCACTGCTGAGTCCCCGCAGCGGCACCAGACCCTGCCCAGACCCATCAAGAGTGTGCAGCGCTCCATGTCCGACCCCAAGCCGCTGAGCCCTACGTCTGAAGACCCGGGGAAGAACCGGTTCTCCCCGTACCACCAGCAGGCGCTCTCCAACAGTCAGGTATGAGATTATCAGCCTCTCTTGAAAGAGTTTCAAACACATGGCTTGTTGTTCTTGCAATTTCTTCTGATGTAAGGTCATTTGAAATATATTCTGTGGCACAAGCACCCATTTAAATACACTTAATAACTCTTTCCAATGATATCAGAAAGAAGTTATACTTTAACAATGAAACATAAAATAAGTATCACAAACGATGTGAATATTCCAGTAATAAATTTGACGGTTTAGGGCCAAGCGATTTATCATCCGGAATATGTGTCATTTTATATTGCATTTAATTATAACATAATAGACTAATGCATATTATGCCAATAAGCATTATTTGAACAACCAAAAAGTTGGTTGTTAAAACCGAGTTCGACATGAATCACTAAATAATATTAAGACGACATTTTGTTTTCTTCTTTGACTATGGAAAACACAATCACTCATCTTCTTAACCTGATCATCTTTTAGATTGCGAGTGACGCTGTTCTTGCGATTGTTATCCCAGGCTCAGATAAACATGTTAAAGTGTCAGTGAACCCTCTGTTTCAGCTCAAATTAAACCCATGGTTATGAACCAAGCCAACGTTGTGATTCTTATCGATGAAGCCGGTACACATCGTTGAGCATGAACGTTAAGATGGCCGACGTTGTAAACGCACCACACTGGCATTATGCTATAAGTGTTGTTTTTAATTGGTATTCATCAAATCAACCCGTTTTTTATTTTAAATGTATTATAAATATAAATGTTATTTGTGAGTAACCCATTACATCACCTGGCAGTTTACCACAAAGCATTGGAAAACCTACAAATAATAACCCAATAGTTCCAATAATATCAGCATATCTCCGAGCAGTGAGTGTGGGGCAGAGCTTGAAGTGTGCGAGCGCTACAGCGCTGTGTGAACACAAGATGCAACACACAGGGCTTGGCATCACAGGAAGTGACAGAATGTTCTCCGGAGAGCAGCTGGTCATGCCAGAACGGCTTTGGCCATTATTTAATTTATATTTTTCTCCTCTCTTTTCATGTTATTCTGTCCGTCGCTGCTACCTGCACTCCACTCTCTATGTTTCCATCGCTCGATCTCCCTCTGCTTCCTCTGTCATTCTCTCTTTCTTTCTCTCTTTCTTTCTTTTCTCTTAGCAAGTGTCAGGGTTAGGTGCTCTCTTCTATATCTGGCTCAGCCTTAAGAGCTGCCAGAGGGACACACCATGTGAAAGCATCCTGCCTTTGCCCTGCTGCCTTCCTGCTAGTTAGCAGCTGGTCAACATAAATCCATATTCCTTTGCAGTCGGTGCAAAATCCGTCCGAGGAACAAACACGTACATATCAGATGAGGATTAGAGCTGCTTTTCAGAGCTTTTATTTTTGGCTTCTTGGTCTGAGATTTATATCGGTTTGTGGGAATACATTTCTCTTTTTGGATAATTCGTTCCTTCATTAAATGTCATCATGGGTCTACACAAAACAGCTCATTTGTAAGTAAGAAATGTAATTCTCTTAATTCTGGTAATTATATATATGCTGTGATACATTGTCTGATAATTGCATGCCATGGAGAACATTTTGAAATAAGACCAAATTGGAATACTTTTTTTTAATATTTTTGCAATAGTTGAGAAGAATGTTCCCTCTTAACATGTCCTGTTTGACCATGCTTGATCAATTAATTTGATCTCCACTTTTTTACAAGCATTCAACACTCTTTATTGTCCCCATAATTCCTGACATAATGAAGAGTGGACATTAACATTCATACTATAATATACTAATCATTTACAAAAAGTGTTAAAAATGTAAAAACAAATCACACTATTCATATATACTAATCACTGTACAATGTTCACATTTTGAGGAACTGAGACACTATTCAAATGATGATAATCATTAACAAAACATGTTTAGAGCAGTAGGTTTAATAATTAAATAACAATTCCGCTATACTTCCATATAATACAATATACATTTCATCCAGAAAAACCTGACATACTATTAAAAACATCAATAAATCACTATGATCCACTAGTATCCAGACCTTCTCGGACGACATAACCGCAAATATGTGTTCGTTTAATATCAATCAAATTAACTCATTTAAATATAAAGAGGCTACGTTGTCTCAATACCAAAGTCAGTCTTTATTAGACAGATGATCAGCTCTCATGGCCCTGAGTCCTCCTCTCTGAGTTAGGAGAGGAAGGTGGAGACAGTGAGCCCACTGTACACTAATGAGCGGGATTTGCATAAGTGCATTCTGTTTATAGCTCAGTGTTTGCTCATGATGTTCCTCTGCCTCTCCGAACAGATGGCCTCCCTGCAGCAGCAGCAGAACTCTCTGATGAGGAAGGTGAAGAGGACTCTCCCCAGCCCCCCACCAGAGGAGATTCCCCTCCCCATTGTCACTCCGGCACAAATGTACAGCTCCCCCGGGATGCCCCAGAGGGTCCTGCCCAGACCCGCCCAGGGGGTCACCAAGGCGGGCCTGCTGAGTGAGCTGAAGATGGTGGAACAGGAGTCCTCCAAGCTCAGGAAACAGCAGGCTGAGCTGGAGGAGGAGGAGAAGGAGATCGATGCCAAGCTGCGCTACTTAGAGCTCGGCATCACTCAGCGGAAGGAGACCATGGTGAAAGACAGAGAGAGGCGAGACCTGGCTTACCTGCGCTGTATGGGCGATGCCCGTGACTATATGTCAGACAGCGAGCTGAATAACCTCAGGATTGCAGCTGCCACTGGAAATTTTGATACTAATGGTGTATTATCAAGGCCAAGCACTGCACCACTGAGCCACTTTGCTAATGACCTCAATGCAGCTCAACAGTACCCCTCCACCTCTACTTACATGTCCTACCCGTACCCTCAGACCCAACCCTCGGCACAGCCGCCAGGCTCTGCGTATCAACAGATAGGTTTCCAACCTCCTCAATACCCTTCATCTTCTGCCCCACAGCCAGGAACCTTTCAGCCCCACCCACCACCAGGACCCGCCTACCAGACTCCAGGGTCCTACTCCGCCCACATGTATGCTCAGTCCACCTATCAGGCAGACCTTGGCATGCCACAGCATGGCCATCAGGGCTTCCAGCCTCCTTGTCAGCCTATGCCCGGCCAGAGCCTCCCCTACCCCAGCCACAGCTCCTACCAGCCTGCCCTCCCCTTCCAGCCCCAGGCAGATATCCTCACGGTCCACCAGAGACCGAGGCAGACCTCCCTGGCTGACCTTGAGCAGAAAATGCCCACCAACTACGAGGTCATTAGCAACCCGGCAGTGTCAGTGGCTACCTCAGCTCCGGACCCTGGCTTCAGCGCCGTCTACAGTAATACCTACGGGCAGTACCGCCCCCCCGAGCCAGGCCTTACTCAACCTGTGGAGAGCCCCACCTCTGCATACGCCCATGATGGGCTGTACACCTCTAACCTAGAGCAGAACATACCAAGGAACTATGTCATGATCGATGACATCAGTGAATTGACAAAAGAAAATGCGGGCCAAGCCACAGATGCTCACGGTCATCCTGCAGGAGGGCGCTATGGCGGGGAGAACGGTTCTTCAAGAGCTTACGGAAGGCCTGAAGAAGAGTCAGTGGATGCTTATGGCAGACCAACAGGCACGACGGGCTACCAGGGCGTGGATAGCCATTCTGGCTCCACAGTGAGTGGAGGGTCTTCATACTATTATGAAGATTACAAGCACCCCAACACACGCTGTAGCTCTGGCACCCAGAAAGTCTCTTCAAAGAATCTGGCCCCCGCCGTAGTCTCCTCTAAACGTAGCAAGCACAGAAAACAGGGAATGGAGCAAAAGATTTCAAAGTTCTCGCCGATTGAGGAAGCACGAGATGTGGAGTCGGACCTTGCGTCCTACACCATGACCACCTCAACAGGTGGCAGCTGCACCGTCGTGTCAAGATCTAAGAAACAAGAAGACGCCTACGGCCTGAAAAAGAACGCGTACGATCAGCAGAAGTATTACGGCACCAGCCGAGAAGGCCTCGAGGAAGAAGACCGCATGTACGGCTCTGGGAGGTCCAGATCCACGGGCTACGGAATGGACAAGATATCGTCCCGGGACAGCACAGGATACAGGAGTAAGTCCTATGAGAGGGACGCCATGGAGAGGTCCCAAAGAACCGGCCGCGGTGGCAGACCTCCGATGCGTAGCCAAAACTCAGAAGAGGAGAGCCCCCTCAGCCCTGTGGGGAAGCCTGTGGGCGTTGGGAGAGGCTCTGGTGCTCCTGACGCCAATGATGTCAGAAATCAATATGGCTCCAGCCATTCCTTGCCAGATGTGCAGGACCACCACATGAAGGACCAGCCCAGAAGTCACGTCTACAAACCGGATGACCCGTACCTCGTAGATGACATGCATTGTGCTGTTTCTGACAGCGAAGGTAACTGGTGCTGAACAGCCGCTGCCTGGGGCTTGCATTCTCAAACGCCTGCTGAGAAGAGACTGCATGAGCATGTGCAAGAATATTTGATGCATTACTGTTGTTATTTTGTTCTTATTTTATTTTTTCGAAATCACAACTTGAATAGTTCCCTAATCCCCATTGCCAAATATGCCTCATTTTATATCTGTATGTTTAGATATCCACATTTTTCCTTTTTCCTTTTTTACTGTGGGGTGATTCTTTTCGTTCTTTGCTTTTCCTCGGACTCTGCATGGTTTTGGGGTGCATGCGGGCGTCTCCTCAGTTGTGTTGCATGACTTCCGATCCGCATGCCACTCCCCGATCTCAACCTCAAAACAGTTGACTGACATTTCTTCATTTTGATTCTCAAAAAGCGTATCATTTGGGCCAAGAAGAGACGGATTGGTTTGAGAAGCCGAGGGAGGCTCGGTCAGACCGGTCCCGGCACCACGGCGGTGGCGGTCACTCGTCCACAGGTAGGCGCGGTAACGTAAAGCACACCTACCATGATTACGACGAGCCGCCTGAGGAGGACTGGCCCCAGGACGAGTACAACCAGCAACGCCACGGCTCCTCCGCCACCTCCCGGGAACACCGTCACCACGGCAGCAGCGGCACCGGCAGGCACGGCTCTTCCCGCCACGCCTCGGAAGATCCGAGATCCTCCCGCTCTTCTCGGACGCACGCCAAAGACCCGGCCGCCCGCACGGACGGTAGAACCTCTTCCTCTGCGCAGCGAAGGGGCGGCCCCGAAGCCCGCTCGACCCAGGGCAGCCATCGGGACTCGGGAGAATTCTCTCGGGACCCGGCTGCTGGGCATAACCACGGCACCGGAGGTCGAGGCCAGAGGCCCCCGGGAGACCGTGCGAATTCCAGGAGACCAGATCCATCTGCAGGTCACAAGCAGCAACAACCTCAGCAGCAGCAGCAGCAGCCTCAACAGCAGCAGCAGCCTCAACAGCAGCAGCAGCCTCAACAGCAGCAGCAGCCTCAACAGCAGCAGCAGCCTCAACAGCAGCAGCAGCAGCATCAAGGTCCGGCTGGGCAGCAGCGTCCAGGAGGACCGGCCCAAACTGGGAGGCAGTCCAGCACTGAGGCACCAGATGGAGCCCTACAAGGTCAACAACATCGTCAATCGCCACAGCAGCCAGCGATGCAGCATGGCCAGCCTCCTCACCCCACTGCTGGTGGACCTCAGCCTACTCCAGCCGCTACAGGGGCCGGGGCAGGGCAGCAGCAGCAGCTGAAACCTGGCCAGACCCCTCCACCAGGGCGCCAGCCAATGGCAGGGCCTACAGCAGGAACACCGGCCCCGACTGCTGTCAGTATTTCATACTTTACATTTTCAATATGATAAGAATGTAACATTCGTTAACCTTGATTTGTGAAGTACTTTAAGTACTCTGAGCTCTTCTTTTAAAAATAGAATTGCTCAGAAAGATATTCTGTACTGTGTAGGAGATAGAGGAATTGCAAGAAATATTGCAAGATTGCATGTCCCAAATATGTTTGCTCTCCTCAACAGGTAAAGATGGATAATGCACCTGCAGCAGCTGCAGGGATGAGGGCCGCAGCTGGGGCCCCGACCGCCGCAGCACAGCCCCCCAAAATAGCAACGCCTCCACTAACAGGCATCGGTAATGCCTTGCAT
>OMKX01097545.1:0-14120 GCA_900302425.1 Brosme brosme
ACTTTGCAATTCAGTTAGAACAATTAACAGCAAAAGAAAAATAACAATTGGAACTTTTACAAAATGTCTGTCTCTCTCTGTGTGTCTCTGTGTGTGTCTCTCTCTGTCTCTCTGTGTGTCCCTCTCTCTGTCTCTCTCTGTGTGTGTCTCTCTCTCTGTGTCTCTCTGTGTCTCTCTCTCTGTGTCTCTCTGTGTCTCTCTCTGTGCCTCTCTCTATCTCTCTCTCTGTGTCTCTCTGTCTCTCTCTCTGTGTCTCTGTGTGTGTGTCTCTCTCTCTCTCTCTGTCTCTCTCTCTGTGTCTCTGTGTGTCTCTCTCTCTCTGTCTCTCTGTCTCTGATGACATCCTGCTGGTGGTGATGTCACCGCAGGTCTGGCCAATCTCCATAAGATCACCAGCTCCGCCCAATACGAGCTGCGTGTCGACCTGGGGGACCGCGGGGAGACGGCCTACGCGCAGTACGACAAGTTCAACATCGCAGAACCACGGACCCGCTACAAGATCTACGTGGGCGCTTTTAGCGGAACGGCTGGTGGGTGAATCCTTTAACAAAATAAAAGTCCCAATGGTCATCATAGTCTAAGATAACAAGCACATTGTCATATATTGTAATATATATATTTAAAAGTCTTTGTTTTTCACATTTCGATTTAAATAGTTAGGGATCCGTTTTGGGGTTTAACTCATAATTAGCTCTATCTACACAGTACATTTAAAAATCGTATTTGTCGCCTCCACCAGGTGATTCCCTAACCTACCACCACGGGCGCCCCTTCTCCACTTTCGACAACGATAACGACGCTGCCGTTACCAACTGTGCGTTGTCCTATAAGGGTGCATTTTGGTACAAAAACTGTCATCGTGTCAACCTAATGGGAAAATACGGCGACGAAAGTCATAGTAAGGTATGTATAGAAAACAATTACACACTAGAAATGTCTATCTATTCCAAGAAAAAGGAAAACAATTTAAGGGTATAAGTAAAGTAAGTAAATCCCCATTTTGGCAGGTGTCCTCCTCCTAGGAGATAGTTTTTTGAGGTATTTTTACCAACAAATATTGTTTGTGTTAAATCAGCACAAATAAATCATGTAACATTACAACATTTGTAGTTTATCCACCAATGTATTTGAATTTCGATCTACAATGACTACAGTAATGCTGCTGGGTTGCTATGTGAATCTGAAATGCTGCATGAACGTTCACCATATCTCACGCATGCGCTTTACGGCATCTCTCGCTTTCGTGAGGGGGAGGTGGGTTGGGGCTCAAAGCAATGTGTCTGTTTGGAGAAAATCTGAATTCGCCTCAGTTTAAATCACGTGACACAGCGCAACAATACCCCCTAGTGACTCAGTTTATTTACACATTTTACTCGGATCCTACTGTCAGACGCCCCCGTAGATCGCCACCTCAGATCCTCAGCATTCCTCGTGTCAAAAGGCCCCGCTCGCCTCTGAGGTTTGCTGACCTTTAACTACAACAGACATTTTGGATGATGTTAATTCCACGTTGTTTCACAGGGGATCAACTGGTTCCACTGGAAAGGACACGAGCACTCCATTCAATTTGCAGAGATGAAGATGAGGCCGGTCAACTTTAGTAATTTTGAAAGCAGACGCAAAAGATCATAGATTTCTGAACCCTCATCCAACCCCAAAGTACCCTTGTTAAAGGTAGGGTAGGCAATTTGGGGAAACCAGGCAGATTTAAGGCCTCCATCCAAAGCCACTCCCCCAAAATGTGACTAGATTTAGATTGATGGTCGGGATGTAAACATAATTTCCAGAAATACGACAAAAAATGCTGTTCAAATTATTAAAATTGCCTACCCTACCTTTAACTGAAGTTGAAGTCAAGTAATTTTTATTTGAATCTCTTTGACGTAAAGTTACATTAATATAGGGAAATATAAGACAATCATGTGCTGAATGTGATGCTTACTGGCTGTAGGAATTGTGCGTGACTATTCTAATGGAAAATAAGAACCCCCAGATAACAAATACATTGTGTTGATAATGTGCCATAGGTTAGAGAACGTAAAGACCTGATTAGACACTGTAATATTGTGCATGACTGTTTTTTATGTTGACATTTTCAAGTCCATGAGAAAGATTCCCGCAAACTGCCAAATATGGAAAGACACAGAAGATAAACTTTGACCTAAAAAGAATATAAATGTTCACACTGTACGGTGACACACCTGAAGGGGTAAACAGGAATGTGTTCAGTGACTATGAACTATACCACATCACTGTGTTAGCGTAACATGTTAGAATAACATATTGTAAATTGACCCACCAAATGTCATAATCCCACTTGGTGGACGCATTTATATAAAGTGTTCTACACACACCATGAGTGGACGCATTCTTAGCATGGGTGGTCCCAGTGGGAATCTAACCCCTAACCCTGGCTGCGTTTATGCCATGCGCTACCAGACAGGCACATATATGGGACGTTTTCTATTGAAATGTACATTTTACACATCGCTCCGTCTTTAGCAGGCCTACTTGGCACGACTATTTAAACCACAGATAATTCATTTGGATGACGTTGAAGGAAGATGATGAAACAGAAGACTTTGCTTGTTGAATATTTTGACATGTTGTCATACTATGTGTTTACTGTTGGAACAAGGAGAGCCGTCTCTGGAGATGAAGATTTAGAAAAAGTCCTGGTTTAAAACGGCTGGTTTAAATTAAGTTTTGTTTGTTTTACCTTGATGAACATGTATGTTTCTCTCTAATTAAATAACCTGAAATATATTAAGTTACTTTGTAAATTGATGTCTGTCATTATTTTAAGTGAATTAGCTAGTATGTGTTGTTTGTCTTGGAGCACAACCACACAAATCACAACAGAAGCATGATTCATGTTTTATTTCAGCTGTCATTACATACCTAAAATATATATAAATACAAAAATATATATAAAGAACATTATTTAGTCTATATCGAGCATTGTACCTCCAGTCAATCCTGGACATAGGCCTAAAGTGCAATCGAGGATTCGACTTTCTGCCCTCTTGTGGGCAGAAATTGTATTTGTTTATTACAAATACATGTAGTTTAACTTATGTACAAGAGAATCAGCTTGACTATGAGTCCACGATGGTGTAATAGTTAGAGAAGAGCTCTTCACCCGGGCTGATATCTCTAAGAGATACAAGGATGACACATCTTAAAGGCCTGGAGAGGAAAAACACAACGTCAGTCAGCATGCCATTCTACGCATCTATTGAACTCCATCAGCATCTAGTCAACGACAGTGTTATTCCATAATTATGTCAAATGTCCACACTTAATGTTTGGAGTTTTGTAAGGTGCGTAGAAGAAAATATCAATACAATACTGTACTGTATCTCACCTCTGTATTTCATGACTGTACTTCACATTGGGAAGATACTGATAGAGTTCAAGAGGAAATCCTTTAGGGACGTCATACTCCTGATAGCAAACATTAGCAGGAGAGTCTGCAGTGGTGCAAAGAGAACAGTCCATTTATTAGATGATATAAGAGGACATGTGTGCAAACTTTAGAGTTTGATAAGGAGCTGTGAGTTTGTTAAATAAAATAACCAGCTATAAATACTGTATGGCTATGCACACATTATCTTTCTGCCTCTTCGAGATTGTCTCCTAGTGAGACAGAGATTGTTATCTAGTGAGACACAACCAACAAACGACATTCATATGTCTATCATGTGTAAACACCAAATATGCTCTTGTTTGTGTGTATTTCTGGGTAGGTGACATGAGTACCTCACCCCCAGCAGAAGTAGCATCACCATGATTTGTTACGTTCAATTCAGAACAACAGTATGAACCTTGACGTACCGTTGCAATTGTTGACATATTGACCAATAGCCAGTGGGTTTTTTGGTTTGGCTGTCAGCCAGCTGAAATCACTTAACCTGTAAGGGCCCAGCATGTCTCTTTTGCTACATGACCTACAGAATGACACAAAAAACACATCAAGGGCATAGAGAAAACCAGATACACTACAATTAATTTACACAAGGACGCAATACATATCAGGGAACATCATATTTTAATGAAATGACCAAAACATTTATAGATAATTTAGAGAATGTTACTTACTTGTACACCAGTTTTGAAACCCCTTTATCGTTGCCGTCAACCAGAACGCCGTCGATGCATCGAAACACAAAAGGGTTTCTCAGTGACTGGAAGAAGATGGGCTCGTAGGCCTCATAGACTGTGCCTTTGGAGGGAGCGGTCAGAGAAGACTTTTCACTGTAAAACTAATGGTGTGAATGTGATCAATGAGTCAGCAAAGTATGAGGCAATGACATTCACCTGGATACATGGCAACGAGCGTTCCCTTTGGAACCAACCCTTTGGTGATGAAGACCCCGAGTCCAGCCAGGGGAACCGAACTGGGTCTTCGGTTGATGCAGAAACCCATGCTTTGAAATATGAAATCATCACCCTCAGCCATCCTTCCTGAATAACAAAAATAAAAGGATGGATGATCACTGAGATGTGCATATTATAAAATGTAGAATACAAGGTTGTAAAATCTCAAATATTGTGTGACATTCCCCAATTGGAGCCCTGCCATGAAAAGACTAAACAAAGAGGAAGGTAGTTTAATGTATTGAAATTAATACATTCTGCAAAGTTAGTGAGGTTTATTCATTTTAAATGAAGTGCTGTCTCTTTAAGAAGAGAACAGTGGGGTTCCTAAGCTAAGTAAGTAATTGAAGTGCTCCACACTCACTGGATCATAAACAACAGTACTGCCAATTTAACTACACAGATTCAGGAGCTATAGACACATCCATAGGGGAAGCTAAAAACATCCAACAACATAGGAGCAGCGAGATATATCCCTAAGAGAAGCATTCAGACATAAAGAAAACCACAACTTTACCTTCATACATCTCCCTGGCGTCATTCTTTTGGGTCTGGACTGATCTCAGAGGAGTCTCTTTCAGGCTCTGTTTCTCACCTGCTCGGTCTCTCTCCAGCAGGGCCCAGAAGAGTTTCAGCAGACTCTCGGAAACCACCTCATCGTGGACCGGCTTGTCTTGAATACTCTTTGTTACATGCCGTACAGACCTAGGAAAAGCACCGCAACCTGTCACAAAATGCAGGTGGACAATAACCACACACACACACACACACACACACACACACACACACACACACACACACACACACACACACACACACACACACACGTCGAAAAATACAACTTGAAAAAAAAGAAGTATCAACATAATATCACTGCGTTTTTCATAAGGACAAATGCGAGTACATAGGTCATTTCAAATATTCGGGACGACATAGGAAATGTTTAAAATGAACATAGTAGGCCTAGTTTCGTTCCCAGCGATCCGCTATGGCATCAGAATGTGTCCTGTGTGTCCTACGGAGCGCAGGGCCACATATTGGGTTCAGTCCAAGACACAGTTTTGGTACTTCTTGACCAAAAATATATTAATATTGGCGGTAGTTATGTTAAGTTCGAGTAAAGCGTGTGTAAAGAGGGTTTATGTTGTGCATGTAGATCACTCTAGTCAACAGTAGGGGGTGCTGTAATTCAAGTAGCTTATATTGTCAAGTATCGAGTCGAGTCGAGTGGATTCAAAGGAGAGACGGGGAATGTCACCGGTATCCGGTGAGACTAAAATCAATCCGGTCTGAATTTCAAGTAATTCGAGTGTATATAATAATTGATCAAAAGCCACAACAAGACAGGCTTAGAAACCAGAAGGTTTCAAAGACGGGCATCTCATCGTTTACAAATGATTCAATGCGAATCTGAATCACTCACCTCTCATTTCTGCGGAGATTGAGCGCAATCCAAGGAACAAATCTGTGTCGATAGTTTCTCCATTTGATCTGAATTTGAGTTAATGCAGCACGGATCATGACATTCAAATCAATTGGAGATAACCGATACTAATACTTTCATGTGGGGTTTTCAGTTTAACTTTGCAGACCATTCTTCTTCTTTTCTGTTCCGCCGCGCATTACAGTTTACGGTGTATGGCTGCCCCCTACTGTTTACCCAGGAACAACCGGGGGGAGGATAAATAAAACACGGTTAAGACGATTTAGCACAAATAAAACAGACGAAAGACCAACAAGTGCTATTAGCCTTGGTTAGCATTTCTGTTATGTTAGCGTATCCTTGGTCTCTATTAATGTGTTAGAATAAACAGAATGTATGACGTGTTAGACAGGTGCTGCACACGTACACTTTTTTCACACAAATGAAAGGCCTACTACCTTTCTAGTCTACAAGCAGGTGAAATGAACACGTCATAAGTCATAATTGAATCAGTTATGTATTATATTGCACTATTCAATTTTTTCTTATTTCTTTCCAGAATTGTCTCTGTCATCACCATAATATTAGTCTCATTCGACTGGACTGGATCTGGAGACACATTTTATTGCCAGGTAAGAAAAGGGACTATTCCCTTTAATTCATCAGCAACATATTGCAACCTGGAGTTATTTAATCAAGCGAACTTTATTTAAAACACAGCTTTCATACAGCAGCCTGCAACAGCTACACAAAGTGCCTTATATTCATAAAATAAATACAAATAAATAAATAATAAGGTAATAAAAACGAACACAGTGATAACACATCCTAAAAATGCATGGCTAAAATGGTATGTTTTCAAATTGCGTTTAAAAGAGTATACAGATGGACATACCCTCAGATCCTCTGGCAGGCCGGTCCAGAGACGAGGTCCGAAGCACAGGGAAGGCTGCATCCCTGTAGCTTCTGGTGCTGGTCCTGGTCCGAGGGACAGCAGAGGACCTGAGGCATCTGCATGGTTCTAAGCTGGTAAACATGTCTGCCAAATAGTCCGGCGCAAGGCCATATAATGACTTATAAACAAATGAAGGAGTTTTAGATACAATTCTAAAACTGACAGGTAACCAGCAGAGTTTTAAACACGTGTAATGTGTGCTCCTCTGGTCTTGGTTAATAGTCCAGCTACTGTATTTTCATTTGTAGTGTGAGACAGGAGAGCCCTGCACTAGCCCCACCTGTGGGCCATAAAATCATGAACTACAATGTCAGCATCCATTTAAAAATGGTCCAACTTTGGCTATATTACATAGATGACCAAAGGCTGTCTTTGTGATTGAAAACCAAGATCTGAATCTAAAATGACCCCAAGGTTTTTTCCTTTGTTCTCAGTCTGGGGCCATACAGCCCAGAGAAAGTGAAAGGAAGAGCTCTCTGCCTAACTTCTGACCGATGACTTAAAAGTTCAGCTTTATCTTAATTTAGTTTCAAGTGGTTTGTGTTTGATCAGTTATTCATGGCAGCAAGACAGGGGGTCTCTGAGAGGAGAGTGTTTGGGTCAGTTAGCTCCAGATAACCCATTTAGCAATGTGTTGTAGTAGTCAGGCTGAAACCTTGAAGACGTCTACTTGTAACCAGGAGTTACCTTATTGTAACTATTGACGCAAGTCAAGTCAATGGCTTTACAGGCCACATGTATCTTTCTCGTTCTCGGTTGCTGATCAGAATGAATGAGATCATTATCATTTCTAAACTCAAATTAGTACATTTTTTTTTGTCACAAGAGGCATGGTTACTTGAAGAGAGATACATTGGCTCCAGCTGGCTGCAGGACTACAAGCAGGACTACAAATCAAGATGGCTCCAGAGATAGAACCACAAGCCCCAGGAGCAGCCATTCTCCAGCAGGAGGGAAGGGAACAGGGGGTGCACATGGGGTCCCCCCGGCTTATATAAGGCTGATGGTATGCCGACGGAGAAGGCTACCTGGTCTGAGGGACTGTAATGACTAGACTCGTTTACGTTGAATGAAAGACGCCTTATATGCTGATTCGGTTTTGTTTGTTGTCTTTTGGTTTATTAACAAGAAAATATGATATATTTTCAGTACAAAACCGCTGGTTTTGTGCACATTCTTCCCATTAATCCACAGAAGACACTAGAGGAGACCAATCTCTTGCCACATCACAGTACTAATGAGTTACATTTCAACGCAGCTGCTCCACTGTTTATTCTGGACTTATGTTATCAGTTACTCCTTTGGTACAGGCAGGAAAGAGCAGGAAACCTACAAAAACCTAAGGTACTGGTAAGGGAATATTATAAATGAACACTTCTAGATTTCATATTTAAGTAACTACAAGAACACAATTATTTCATTAGTTAGCCAAACTTAACCGTCTCATCATCATAAGTTAGCATATTTGTAGGCCTATCTAATGAAACATAATTATGCGATAATGTATGGAAAGAAAATAATTACAAATAGACATTGTTTGTGTGTTTGTTTTTTTCTTGATAAGAGTATAGACCAGAAATGACAGATTTACAGATACACTTTACCAGTGGAGCAAGACATTTCCCTATAGCATGCGTTAAGCTGCATCATTACAATGTGCACATGGACACATGTTGGTGTTATACGGTATATCTTCTATTCTATATTACCAGCTCTTGGCATGCAACTTTTAAAAACTGTTCCTTGGATATAATTGAAAATCTTGAAACTTCTTAAAACATTACAAGCCAAATATTAATACAGTACAGTAGCATACATTGAAAACATGAAATCATATTTTATATATCTATTAATGAAATACAAAAACGTTTACATCTTTTTGAGCCACAAACTGTTCTGGAAGAAAAAAAATCGATGTTAAGATTGTACATACGTTTTTTTCAGTTTCTGTTTTTTATGTACAGCTCTTAACATAAAAAAATATATAACATTAATATTTAACACTACGGAAATTAATCGATTTTGTAATGTTACACATAGCAAGCCCAACTCCAACACCACTATTTATTATCCAATACCACTATTGATTAGTAACATTTAAATAAATCTGATAAAGTGCACACTATTTCCTTGAACTATTCAATATTGTAAGAGCATTTATCAGTTATTCATTCACTTCATCTTAATTGTAGTATCTATGTTAAGCAACGATTTGATATATATCATTTTTGTTTAATGTTTGGGGTATTGTATGATTTACAAGTAGGCATTTATGACATTTGTAATGTCATACCTCTGTAGCTCCTTTATTGGTTGATTGGGCTCTGAAGGAGGAACTGTGGTTACTTATACATGCACTAACAATTACTTTAATGGACAACCCTCATCGATTCCAAAGGTGTTAAGGCTTTAGGGTTGGAAACTTCAGATCTGTTTGTTAATAAATCTCTTCAAGTTTTTCATTGTAGCACATTGTATGTGAATGTATTGACCATTATAGCCCTCATAATGGTGTTCCTGCAAACTGTACAACCTTACTTAAAAAAGAAGATGAATATGATAATGAGTTATGTCTTTTAAATATAATTTATTATAATCGTACACCATACTACGCTTAATCTTTATTTAAATAAATGTATATATATGAAAGTAGGGATGTATTTTTGGATAAGCTTTAAGGGTGGAACATTATATAGTATAATTTGAATCCATAATCAAAACCCTTTTTTGTTAAAGGGTTACTTAATAGGTGTTACTCATTATCTTTAATCTATCTTTAATTTCTTTGGCGTTTTAATTGTGGCTTAATAATTTTGATCAAATTGTAAAATATATTTTATTATAGAAAATTGATAGGAGATATTGATTCTTTGACAAAAATGAATGGATGAGTTCTTTGTTATACGATGTCCCCATGGCCGATTATAATTGTAGGTATCGAATGAGCTCTTTTCAATATCACAGACTGCCCTGCTGACGTCCGGTCAAAGGCTCTCAGCATACAGAGAAGCTGTAAAGAATGCAAGGAGCCGTTGGGAAACCTCAGAGTCCTAAAGCAATACTTCTCAATTAGAAGGTTAATCTGGCTGAATGATAAGGGCATCAGGGAATAGATACAAGGTGCCATTTTGCATCACTTATCAAAGTTAGGACAAACATAGTAAATATTATGCACTATTGATGGGGGTAAATGTTTCAAATATATGCTTTCAAGTTCAAGCTTGAGGGATAAAAGAGAAAACTGCAATGATTGTCAATCTTCAACAAACTATATGTATAGAGGATCTGTTAAATCAGTTAACTAGGAACAAAGTGCCTTTTGAAAGAAGTTGAATTTTTAAGGAAAGGAAACACAAATATTACTTTTTTTTAGCTAGCTTTATCCATCTCTTAAAATGTTTGACTGTCGATCTTAAGATTTGTATATATATTTTTATAGTTACTGCTTATTTCCTGTTCCCTACATGTATGGCATGATACATTTCTAAATTTACTTGAATCTTTTTTTAATGTATTCTTAAAATGCATGAATTGTGCCTTTAATTATCGTAATATGCCTTTTAGTTTTCATATAGATCTGTAATTATATTGGAGACGGAAAATGTATGCACAGGAAGTATAACGACGTAAACACATTGCAAATAGCAAATATAGACAGCACGATACACAACTTTTTGGCAAAGAAAGATCACCTCATGGTTACAGGAAAATAAAAAAAGCCACCACTAAAAGCTGAAAGAATCCCAAAAAATACAATCCACTTTCATAGTACAACTTCATAGCATTCTTGTTAATAATACATGGCATACACAAAATAGGAAAATCTGCACAAATGCAGATTTGACAGCACAGTGGTATTAAAGACTAAATAAAATCCTGTTGAAGAAAGATGTTGAGCCCTTTCTATATTAACATGTATGCCTATCTTTCTTTTTAGCCTAAATGGCAATACATGAGGAAGCCTATAATCACTGTTGATTTAAGTATGTATTCACTCTCTGTTCCAGCACCAGCAAAACAGGGACACATATTGGACTAAATGTAATGCATTGTCAGCCAACTTGAAGATATTAAAAGGAGCCTTTTAATATTTTGTCATGATATTAAAAGGCTGTCAAATGCCATGTGACTTAGAATGTTTTGAGCTAGGCCAGAGATTCCCACTATTAATTATATGGCATATACACACCAATAACTGCATTAAACAAACTCAACTTATGCACTCCAAAACAGATGAATGGGGATAAGGTTTTTTTTAAGGTGAAGGGTATCCCGTCCAAATGTAATTTGAACAGCGTGTTTTCTGTTGTGAAGTACCATATTGTTGGATTACTTAACTTGTCAATTTATGGATGATTTCAAAATATGTATTTTCCTGAATCGGCCTGTATATTAGGAAGGTTTATCTCAGTGTGGACTGGTCTCACTTCACGTGAAAAACACTGCCTTTCAGTACAGACAGAGACGCTAACGTCAACATTAGTCAAGGCTCAAAACGCTGATGAGAAAATTTGGAGGTTTGTGGGCAATATAGTTCATACTGACTCTGGGAGATGTGTGATAATAACCTCAATATGAATTGTACATGTGGATGTATAATATTGCCATTGGCTTCCCATTACTCAAGGCTAATATCTGCCTCAATCAAAGAAAGCTAAACATCTAAAACAAGATTATTAACAGTAGTGAAAACACCAAAACCATGTCACTAATAAGCCTTTATTGTCGACAGTGAGCAGCAAAACTAAAATCAGATCTGCATGTGGACCCAAACTTCAAAGTAGCCTACCCATCTGTAACCTTGTATTAAACATAGACAACCTTTTGTTTGACAAAATGTTGGATCATCAACCCCTCTAAGAAGCACAATGATCCCTGCTTCAAACATGTGGTGCTGACCACTACGTTTGGTTCAGTCTCACATGTTGAACGAGCTGTCAAAATCAAACAAGTTGTTCTTATCAGGGCAGCTATAGAGGTATACATCTCCTGGACTAATCATTGTAGGTCTACATAGGAGTACAAGATGAAAAGGGTGTTTAAAGCTACGTGCTCATTTCAAAAGAGAGAATGCACAAGGTCTGGATTAATATGGTTATTAGTCTTATTTGTGCTCAAATAATTTGGTATTTGATAAAACAATAACACGTTAAGAACTTGAGCATTTGCCTGACTTGATTCCTAATTATAAATATGCGTTCTGACGAAACATTATTATATCTATATATAAAATATGAATCTGTAGGCCTATGTTTCAAGTATCCACAAGGTTTTCAAAGGCATCATAATGTTGACATTGAGGTGTCTCTAGATAATAAGGCAATACAAAATAGATATATTGTGCAAGGCAGATCAAATCTACTTTCATTAATTGGTTTAATTGATTAATTTGGGGTGCAAGCCTTTCTTAATAAAGTGACATTAATAGGCCTATTCTTTTTTTATGTCCCATGTCTAAGTCTAAACAGGGTAGGCCTAATAGGTAGCCTAAACATGATATTGATTTCAATTGATCCTTTACCAATCAAAAGGATCCTTAAGAAATCGAACAGACCATACTTATAGTTCATGAGGATGGAGGTGTAATTAATGAATGAAAAGGTATCAGTTGCCATCTCTCAGCCAAAGGCCTCCTCACACTAAAGCACCATATGCACTCTAATGTGTGCAATATTAGCGTATTCACGCCCTCCCTCATTGTTTATCGGGCTCAGGACTTCATCTTGTTCAAACGTAACTTGATGTTCAAATACGAGGTTGGTGTTCATTTGACCAACTGAAATCGGTGTCAGTTGACATATCAAAAGCATAAGAGAAAAGTTGTAGTTGGCAATAGTTACAGTAGCCTACATCAGTGCATACAGTACAGCATTGCATGACATGATCAAGTCATGACAGTCATTTGCTACGATATCTCGGTTCTTATCACGTTTCTTCTGCTTCACCGTTTAAACTCACGATAGACTGGCGGACGCGCGTTAATCCGCCGGCTCCTCTGCGTCTTCCCCGGGCTCTGCGCTCGTCCTCTTCTCGGTCTGACACGATATTATTCGCCTCATCTCATCTTCATACCGAATGAAATTCTCCCCGAACCTGGCCCACGCTTTGAGCGGAACCGTGATCGTGTTTCTGTACGGCTGCCTGACCTCGCTTATTTTGAGGAAGATGCCGTACCGGTTTGAACCGACGTCGAAGTAAAATCGTTTATTGTCTACGCGGAAGGACGCAGCCTCCGGTAGGTCTGGGTTCTCCTCGCAGTTCTTGGATCCCTTGCCGCCGCGGTCGTCGGTGTCTTCGTCTCCGTAATCTTCGATCAGCTGTGACAGCGCATCTCTGAACTCGATGAGCCCCTGCGCCGGGAGGACTATGGTCTGCTCGATGCCCTGGCCGTAGTACCCCATGGTGCCGTGGCCCTTGATGACGGTCTGTCTGATGCGGAGGAACCGGCCCCGCTGGTTCTCCTTCAGGTCCAAATAGTACTTCCTATTGTCTCGCTCGATGAACTCGCTCTTCAGAACACGGTGCGCGTTCTCGTCGGATGCGGCAGAGCCGGCCGGGGACACCGGTGATGCCCGGTGCTCTGGCCGTCTCCGGTGGGCGTCGGGCTGGCGGCCCTGGCCGTTGTTCTGCTCTTCGATCCGCAGTGGCGCCAGCGCGCCTCGTAATCCGATGCGAGCGTAATACTCAATGAAATCTCCCAGGCAATACCGTAGATCGGGTGCCATTGACATGGAGAGGGTTAGTTTGCTCTTCCTGATGTTATCATGCCGTCCGCGTCCGATCCAAACCTCGGCGATCTTCAGAAAGCGTCCCCGTGTGCTCTGCTTCACATCCAGGTAGAATCTCTTCTTCTGGATGTCGACCCGTTTGGAAGCGAGCTCCTCGATGTCTACACCTTGCTGCTGTGTGCCAGGCTGAACATAGTGTTGGGGGTATCCAGGTCGCGGCATAGAATCGGACGGAACCCGTCCTCTGCCTCTATCCATCGCTCTACAACATATATCAGCCATTGTGATTTAGAACCTGTACCACCGTGCACCACACGAAGGACAATTATCCCATTCCTTGTGTCAAAGATGGTGTGTAAAAAGTCAACTTGTTGTCGCTAGTGGGTAGCCTAGTGATGAGTTGGAAAGATATCCTACCTTAAATGACCTGCAAATGGTCGCTACTGTAACCACCATCCATTTGGATCCCGTTTAAAAGTCAAGCGCAGGGTATTCCAGATCATTTCATCGTTTTTGCTGCATGACCTCAAACATTCTTCAGCTCCATTTTACACGTGTTTGGTTCTTTTTAGGGCTGTCAGAATTGCAAGTCTGTCAAATAGTGAAGGTGTTTTTTAGAGGCTGCTTCAGACAG
>OMKX01097548.1:0-12821 GCA_900302425.1 Brosme brosme
GTGGGTGTTGTTTTTGGTTTTTATTAATCTTTCGCACACACACACACACACACACACACACACACACACACACACACACACACACACACACACACACACACACACACACACACACTTGTAGTCTACATACTGTGAACATACTGTGTCATGCACACCCAAACACACAGGTATGCTTTAGTCATCGAAAGAGAACCCATTTGCTCATCTTGGTGGAAAGCCTAAAAAGAGTGGTCCTCTCTAAAGTGAATTTTTCATCAATGGCTCTAATAGGGCAAAGGAAATTACAACTGATGCTGCAGCAGGCCGGTATTAGTGGAGATTGCTCATGCACTTTTTACCCCAATGTTTGTGATGACCAAAGAGGTACACTACAGCCATAGCATGTGCATTAGAGAAATTAGCTAAATGTTCTTTCCCGCTAGGGCATCCTCTCTTTCTGGGGCTCATTCACCACTCACTGCCTAACTGCAATTTGGAAAGGTACATCCAAAATTAGAGGGTAATGAAAAAAGCTTATTTTATTTACAACTACCCCACCAGACTGAGACAAGGCAGGGGGAAAATTGAACCAAACATCGAACATTGAAAACTGTAAGTGCAGTTTAACATTTTCTCATTCCTCCTCCAAAATGGCTAATTCATCAGTAACTACATGGTAACTTGGACATCTGAAATAATGCCCCGTCTTTCTAGCAAGACTATAGTCCAGCGTGTTACAGGGTTCCAGGAACTACACTGCACCCATTTGGAAGGAAAGTGGGGAAGGTAATTTGACCATGTCCTGTGGCCCTCACTATAAAACATACGATAACACCATATAGTAAAGAGCATCCAAGCGCAATAATAATGACACCACTTCTTAAAAAGTAATGTCTCCTGCTGTGAGACATTTCGAGTATCGGCCAACCTTTTTTAGTTTTTGTTTTTCACATTTCCTCCCTTATCAATCCATCCATCAAAGGCGATACGGATGCACGTGCGTCAGTGTATGTTGCTTCTAGTTCCTGGTAATCTATAGTCCCTCTGCTTTTCATTTCATCATCCATCACCCCATATTTACTCAACGCATCTCTCTCCTCCCCCCCCCCATCGTATCCAGTCTCATTAGCACATAACAGGCTAACGACATGCGAGGCAGGGTCCTGATTTAACTGCTCAACCTGATTAGGCCTTAATGAACTCCGACCATCCATCTGAATGGACGCGCACACAGGGGCATAGCAATGAGAGCGCGTGACCGGGTCTAGCCCCGCACGCACACACACATCTGCGTGCATTTAATA
Source organism: Brosme brosme (assembly GCA_900302425.1). Taxonomy (NCBI): domain Eukaryota; kingdom Metazoa; phylum Chordata; class Actinopteri; order Gadiformes; family Lotidae; genus Brosme; species Brosme brosme. The sequence continues at coordinate 1,284 of OMKX01097548.1, forward strand.
TACGTGCAAACATAGGCTCACCATGGGGTCTTTTAGCCAGTGATTTCTTCATTATCATAATGAAACATCGCTTTACCACTGCAGTGATCTTATGCACTCCGTGGCTGTGCTGCAACAATAAAACAAGACAGGAAAGACAAACCCTACCCCCTTGACAGCAGAAACACATCTTTGCATTAAACAACGGATGTAGATCTTCGTTGCAAACCGTTTTCTTTATTTTTGAAAAAACGTTGGATGCTTATTGTTTTTACATTTCAATAGTACACTATACATTACAATTTGAGAAACAAAACAAGAAGCGCTCGATTCAAGGATACTTTTTATTTGTTTACGGAGTCTACACACCATAAAATATACAAGCAAAATATAAAATTGGTAGGAAATGGTTTCTGTGGTGCGGTTAAATATAAACCCATCGTACTCAAATCACAGATGAGCTCAACAGTGAATGAAAACAGCGGAGGTCCATCTCCTTTCATGTCTAATTCTCTCATTCTTTCATGGGCAAGTTTATTAAAGACCAATACTGCCCTTGGACATTCAATCATTTTCAATCAGGAGCAAAAGATGTATTGAGTGAATGCAAAGGCCACCAATTCATTACAACAATCAGCGCATAAATTCTTTTTCTCTTTCCCTGGCACTCATGTGGTCTCATACCCCTTTCAATTCTCTTGCACTCTCCTCGACACGTCTCCATTTAGAACTTCCGATTCTCCTTACTGTTACCTTGAATGAAACCACCTATAATTACCAGTTTGCAAAACAGATCTGATGTATGCATAAGTAACACATATTGTATAGAATTTACAGCCGGAAGTTATTTTAATGTTTAATAACACGGCCCATTATGCGTTTTGCCAATTCATTTGCTCACTGCAAATTTCAATTTGGTTAAACGCTTGTTGGATGCTTTGGTGAGCCCAGAAATGTTCCCCTCAAAAATGAGTGTCATAGTATTACTGATTCATGCATTGCATCAAATGTAAATGCCACGATTTTTTATCAATTACCACAAATGTGTGCGGGCCGGGTTATACGTTTCAATAGGTTATTGCTTCACCAGCACAGTTGGAAGGTCCTTCATGAAGCTGCCTTTCCATTGCACCCTCTTCCCAGTTTCAGTCCATCATTTCCCCTTCTCCCTCCCCCTAACCCTCTGCTCCAGGGCTCCGAGGTCTTCCTCCGTAACGGGGTCTATCCTGGTGACCACCGCTTTGCCGCCCTGTTCTTCGAACTCGAGCGTCATCACGCAGCACATGTCCACCATCTCCTCCTTACACCGGCTCATGCCGGCCTCCAGCTCCCCTCTACGACTCGGATCTCGCTTCATGGCGCCTTTCTGCGCCACGGTGAACCCCAGCAGTCCGGTGAGCACCCGGTCCGACAGCTCCACGTCAAGGTAGCCGGTGCCGTCTGATACGGTGGCCCGAACGCACCAGGCGCCGGTGCTGCTGGTCAGTTTACCCAGGAGGGTGACGATAAAGGCCTTGATGCGCACGCTGGTGCCGGGGCGTTGTCGGGCATCTGGGAACTTGGCCTGCAGCAACCTCAGGTAGGTGAACGGAGGGGAGGTCAGCGCTAGTGTGGCGACGACATTACCGGATGGTCTCGAATTGTGACCGACTGATTCCGTTGGAGGCATAACCACCGCACTCGCGGAGGAAGGCATGGCAGGTCCCTGGGTACGGTCTGTGGACTCTGGGTGTGGGGTGGAAACGGCCGCCGGGACAGCAACACCAAGGCCTCTGGAAGTCTGAGGCATGTCCATCTCTTCAAGGAAGCAGTAATCCATGTCCATGTCCATCAAGTCCGGGTCGTCCGGGAGGATATAGCAATCTTCAGGTATTCCCGGCTCGGACACGGAAGGTTTGGGGGTCACCGGCCCTAACTGTATTTTGGCAGCACCACTACGGCTGGGACAAGCGTCAACCTTCTGTTGCCTGCTGAACCGGGAGCTGCTGGTGTCAAGGTGAGACCCAGAGGCAGAAGGCTCTTGGGATGGTGGTTCTCTGAGGGAGTGTGGAGCAGAGCTGTGGGACCCACCTCTTGTTTCATTGTGAGACTGTGGGGAGTTAAGATGCGCCGTCTCATTTGTACCCTCTTGAAAGACCACGCTGTCCAACTCATCCAAAGGCAGGTCATCAAAGTCTTCATCAGGGAAATGTTCTTCCTCGTATTGATTTGATCGTATGGAGGATGGTGGGTCAAAAAGGACAGAATCTCCTTGGTCACCCAAACCTCTTCTGCCTTGGACAGGATTGCGTCCCTGAGACGGTGTTGAGTATTCGCTCCTGGAAGATACCGATTCCTATTACTGGTGCATACAACAGTTAAGCGTGCGCAAAGATTCTATCAAAGTGATGCTGGAAGTCATAAATAATATGAATAATATTATATTATTATAATATGAAGAATAGGTAGCATTGTGGTTGTGAATGTGTTTCACAGGATAAAAGAAGATTAATTTTCCACAAGTGCTAGCGTGTCATGGTGTCTAAATAAACCACCGATAAAAATATATAATATACAAAAATATATAAGCACTGAGGCCGACCTAGTATAAACAAGTGCTTAATTTTATACAATTCATTACAATATATATGGACACAGTCTCAAGATGGCAGTTCTGCACTAGAGGACTATATTCTAAGAAACAAATACGTTTTCTATATTCAGGCTATTGGGTCATTGGTAATGTCACCATGGCATTGGGTGTCATTTTTAATGGCAACACCAAAAATACATTCAGCTATACGACCATTTAGTAATGACCATTACCGAATTCAAAATGCCGAAAGCTAGACTTGTGTGCAATAATGAACAGATGAGTGTTCCTAAACGAGCTGAATCTGAATAATATAGACGTCTCATCCTGAGAGCCCATTTCTTTTCCCACTGGGCTTTTGATTGTTTGAGTGCTTAGGATTTAAGGGTGCCTAGAAAATATACCTCAATTTGAGTGCCTGTGAAGCCCTACAAACGGTAACTGTAATAAAGTGATTAGTTTCCTTCATTAAATGGTCATGAGACTGTTAAAAAAAAACGGTGTGATGTAAAATACAATCTATAATTTGAATTGAATTGACATCGAGCTATACAAATAATTTGTGGTATGGGAACACACTTGACAAATCTAAATATTATACACCTTATGTTGTGAGACTATTATGAGATTTTTTATATCAGCTCATAATTTATTTGCATTTATTGATTTAGGCTCTCTTCACCTGTCCTCTTGTCTTTATCGATCCATTGCTTTATTTTTTTTATTAATCCATTCGCTTTATGTGGATGTTAAAACACTTTGTTTAAGAAAGGTGCTCTTCAACTTAAAAATATTGATATTATATTTATATTATAAAAAATAAATCTGAACTCAAGAGTATCACAATATGATCACATACTGTATATAAATGTTAGTCTCAATACGATGCCACTGAAAAACGGCGATAGTAACATTGAATTATCCCCCAACTCAAAGCAAAGCTTGAGGGCCGGTGAGGTACCATTCAGTCCAGCAATGACAATAATAACAATAACAGGCACAATTCTGGGCTAATTTCAGCCCGCCATTACCTACCTGGATAATGGAGGGTAGGCCTGGTTGGTGATGGAGGAGCCTGTCCCATAACCGCTTTCCATAAACACTGTGCCCTGAGCCCTGTCCAGCTCCTCCTGTGCCTCTAGACTGGCCAACAACTCCTGGTCATCCAGGTCCAGGTCCTCCATTTCGTTTGCTAATGACACGAAAAGAGACATAGACGCATTGTTCAGTTATACAGTGTTTAAATGAGCCAGGCTGTTCAATTGAAAGGAGGGGAATCTGTTTATAAAATCTCTAGAAGATGAGACAAAGCCTCATGTTGTGTATCTTTTATTTGAACATACACATTAATGATAGCAACACTGAAAATCAGTTTGGCAGGAATACTGGCAGGAATTCACAATCTTGCTAGTTTACGAGTTTACAGGTACATGAAATGCAGGCAATGTTACCCTTTCTTTTTATCTGGAAAGCTGTGACAGAAAGAGTTTCATTGAGTTGCTTCAAAATCAACACTCCAACACATTTCACCTGTGCCTTTGGAAAATTCAACCTTATTACCCTCAATCTCCACCTCATCATTATTTATAGTAATGCTCCGGGTGACCCACCTTGCTGTAGTGCTGGTGGGTTTTCCCCTCCAGCTTCTACAGGATGTTGCTCCTCCGCAGTAAGACCCAGGGCTCCGCACAGTACCTTGCCCTGGTTCGAATCAAACAAATTATATCTTAACTGGTAATGCCATTCAGCCTGATCACATTATAAATCACATTACCAAATGGTACATTTGACTGGTGGACCTGCAAGCCATTGTTATCATCGGGTATTAGAATTGTTTTCAATGAAGGACCAAAGGGATCTTTCCTGCTCTTCCCCCACAGGAGATGCTGCATGTTCCAGTTCAAATGGAACCCTAGGTTGAAGAAAGCCAGCAGGAGTGGAGGGGGGAGCGCTATATAAAGAGAAGTGGCCAAGCCTACCTGGTTGTTCCTGTCCACCAAGTCTTCCACCTCGCCTCCGAGGACCTTGACGTTCTGCGGCCCCAGCAGAAGGACCCCCAGCCGGCACACCATCTGGCCCTGGAGCTGGAGCTTCACACCGGGCCTAGGGTGGAGGCATGGGACCGTCAACACCACAAGGTGGCACGCTTCTTTTCTCCATCCAACAAACATTTACGTGGTTAATGGTAAAAGTTGCAATCATTGATTTGTGTGTTCTTGTCACAATGGGATTTGGGGGGAAAAAAACTTTAAAAGATGGTTTGATGGAATGGCCACAGTTAGATTCAAGATAAAAACCATAACTTGATTTCAGTATAATTTAGTCATTCGGCAAACGCTTTTGTCCAAAGGGATATAAAGTGTTCTTTTTTGTTGTTGATACATGTCATTAATGAGCCGGTAGGATTCAAGGATGCCTACAGGATTGCTGACTTTAGGGTTCGACCCCACAAGCTTTCAGCTGGAAGTCAAACACCCAAACTGATGGTTTGTAGCAAAACAGCACAAGGGTGCGATCCAAAGCCTCGTGAACGCTTGTGCTCATACGTTGGCCGTGGCGGAGGACCCCGGGTTCTCTGGAAGACGTGTGCACACGGTCCTCACCTGAGAGAGGTGTTGAGAGCCGAGATGGGCTGGTACTCCATGGCCTCCAGGTTCTGCACCCCGTCTGTCACCTGCTCAGCGGACCACACACAGTTCGACCCAAATTAAAGACTACTGGATAAGTGACACAGCACGTTTAACCTTTACGTGTGAACAGTTTGGGAAAAAATAATGCATATGCTGGGGTTTAATATAGGGTTTTTTCCTGTTAATATGCCCTTTCAACTGTCCAAAAAGTTTTTTTTCCTCATACTCAGGACTATCAGCAATGGATATATATATTGTTTACCTTTGGTGCCGTAGACTTCTAATGGTGCCCAATCCATCAACATAAGTAAGCGCCTTCCTTTTGTGTTGGTTAACAGAATCCTTCCTAATGAGGAATCTTTTCTGTGAGTTATCATTTCTGTGACACCAGGAGGCAAACCTTGGTTAAAATTGAATCTGCCTCAAAGTAACGTTACTCAAGATCAATTTTTTTGAATTTTAGGAAGAGAAATTGATTTTTCATCTTACAAATCTTGGATGGTCCCATCATGAAAAGCCCATCATGGAAAGTTTCCAACACTCTTAAATGGTAATGACCAATTAATGATCAATAGGTATTATGATGTTTCCAATTAATGTTACCATTACATTGGCACACATATCTGGTGATGATTATTCTGTTCGCTATTCGTTAGATTAAGATATGGTTAAGTGAAAATGGCTACTTCCGTCTGTGATCATGTTGGTTTCCAAGCAGCCGAATGTGCCTTGAGATGAGTTATACCAGAATGTGATGACATCACATTCTGTCTGAATGCACTTTAAAGGCACTGTAAGACACATCTACAGTTCCACAACATTTGTGAGTGGGGGAAGAAAACCTTACCCTATTGCATGTTGTATAGAGCGGATATATACAATTATATTGTAATCATCATTATAATCATTGACTTTCTATCTGAAAATGTAATCAAAGTTTTCAGAAAGAATGTTTTTGTAATTCTATGTAAAATAAAACAAAAAGAAACGCTGTGGGTGTGTAGCATTTGTTAAATTGTCTTGGTATGTGTACATTAATATAACTTTACCAGAAAATAACCTTTTGCGCCAGGTGAACGCAAAATCTACTTGACTCTGAAATCGACCATCTAAGTATTGTGAAGGGACTCTTTCCTTTGCACAAATCCATAAATGTTTCTTTGGCACAGTGCCATCGGATATAGGCGTCTCCAAATCTCTTTCTTTTCCATCTTAACACCTGCTGTGGGGGCAGAGGAAGCTATTTTACAATTATATTTACACAGACTGCACAGGCTTTATAAAGTGGCTATTTAATGCATTAACACGGGGGGAAATGCTAAAGTATGCAGACTGAAAGTGCACTTTTCTAGAAATGTTTCTTAGCAACAAAAGTGCACCACTTGTATACCGATGTGAAAAATTGGTATGTGAGTTAACAAGTATTGGACGGAGAGACGACACAGACAGATTCTTGGTTTTAGATTAACCCAATAATTTAGTTTAGTTCCGATTTAATTTAAGAATTAGTGAGATTTTTGCATACTGGGCAATGAGAACAATATTTGGAATCATTGCACATCCCAACATTTCTAGAACCCTTTTGTTAGCGACAATCACCAAAGCTTAACATTGCTATTTATTTGCATAAATAAAATACTAATAATTGTCTTTGTGTATCATTCAATCAATTTTACCTAGACTTTTTTTTCCTTCTAATAATTCATATTTTTTTCATTCATATATTTGTAAGCATGCATGTTGATGCATTATGTGTTATCTTTCAGTGCTGTAAATGGCCAGGATGTGCCCCAACGTTGGCCTGCTCAGTGTCTAACCTGTAGCAGCAGCATGCGGGTTGGTCTGGCCTCCCAGGGTCTCTGGGTTGCCTGGGTTACAGAAGTCACCTCCTCATTCGTGCAGTCCTTGCCTCTCAATTTCTGCAGCTGGCCGTACGCCGGCTGGCTGATGTCGAGTAGCGAGTCCATCTAGGACAGTGGAAAGGCCCTGGGGTTACAGGGTGCACTCTCTGCATATTGCTTATTATGCAAAAATGTTTTGTGATCAATATACAGAGACACTTGATGTAGGGGATTAATAGTAGGGGATCAATAATATGTGCTTTAGTAGTTTGGGGAGCAATAGAAGCACATTTCAACATAGTTTGGCAATAGCTTCCCAAACTATGTTTACTACATCATCTGAACATTATTCTCCTTCACATCCATCAGTTCACTTGGCTAATGGATGAACGGTGCCCCAGTGGACGGTATATAGATACAATATTAGAGCATGCATTACAGATGCATGACTTACCTGAACACAAAACGTGCCTGTGAGCTCAGTCTTTTGGGCCTGAGACAGATCACCTGGGAGGACAGGGTGGCCCAGGTCCCTCAGATCTGCCAACAGCCACTGGTCTAACACCTGGAAAACACACTAGCTTTATAACAATGTGTCTAGCACTCATCCACTATCCACTTGCATAACAATGACACAATTGTTTATGGTTTGTGACCTCGAAATGGTGTTTATTTATTTTAATGAGTTTATTCACGGTTGAAAACTGAAACCAGATGTACCCTTACCTGTTGGTTTATCTGCTGTTGTGTGAGGCGGCCTCCCCCTCCCTCTTCCCGAACCCACTCCACACAGGTCTCCAACCAGGCAAAAGGCACATGGATATGCCAAGAGGACTGGAGCCAGGCCATAGTGGCATTCACCACTGCCTGGGTCCCCAGAGGCATCTTCTTATTCTAATCGTCGGCTAACTACTACAGCTCCAGCAAGATCCAATCTATCTTGCCGTTTTTGCCATCTGCCCTATGGAATCCATATTTGGTCCCTATAACTGAAGGTTAGACACAATATTCCTGGAACATTATGTTACACGTGAACTTGGGTTAGTTCCTTAGATAGTAGTTATCTGAGGAAAGTCAAATGTTTCTCGCACATCACGCAAATCAACTGATTCAGTCAACTTTCTAAAACCCAACCTTGCTAACCAGTTAGTACTTTGTCTGAATCAATTCGTTTACATTATGTATTTGTCTGCAAAGTACTGTCCCTTGAAACAGATCTGTCTGAAAATCTGACATATATTTTGTCGGCACGTTTAGTGTCGCTGGAGACTAGCCAAGGCGCCAAAGTTGACGTACCCCATTCCTTCAACAGAATAAACATGCGAATTGTAAACAGGGCACTGGCCCTGCAACAACTATATCGATTTGCATACACGCTACCTTGGGAGTTGAATCTTAATAATGTGACATCTTGGAGGAGACGATAACAACGCTTTAACCCACTTTGTGCAAACCAACAACCAAGCATTTGCGAATGCTCTGGCCAACGGTGCCGGTCAGATGCTTGATAGACGTGCCTTTCACCAATCAACGCTCGTCTGAGAGAATACAGTGGCAGTTTGCACCAATAAACACTCGACTGTGAGAGGACATAGAGCCATTTCCGCTTTGGGTAACGTTAGAGAAGGAAGGGAAGGAAGAAGCAAAGTGTTGCATCGCAGGTTGGTGTTTCAAAATAGAAATATAGTATTCATGTAATTATTTCATACGTATGTTGCACGCACTCTCCCCAGCTTACTTAATATACGATCGCTTAATATTGCGGTTTCCTTATTGCTCACTGCTCGGCAAATGGTTTTGTTTGCTGCTATATTTAGCGTGAAAGCTAAATCGACTAGCTTCGTTTTCCTTTAGCACATCGGTTCCAACATGGTAGTTCCTAGAGCCAAGGTTCCGAACGTTAAGTGGGCGGTACCGCTCCCATTACAACCATTACTGATTGGTTGTAACGGACAGCGCTACCGCCTACTGTACGTTCAGACCCTTGGATCTAGTGACTACCTCGCAATATGGCGAAACTATAGGCTCTCGCTCTCTCCTGTCTAGGCCTCTTTGTGGTTCACGGTTTACTGAAATCCGAGTAAGTCATTTCTGGCGTTAATGAGTCGAAATTGTAAGTGTTAAAGTGACTTCGATATTTTCTGTATTTCACCAATGTATTTAGCAACGATAAGGACAGCAATTGGAGTAACGTTACGTTCAAACCAATTCGACGGAGATCATGCATGCCATTTTGGACGCTAACGTTAGTTATCATGGTGTTTATGCTAGCTATTTAGCGTCATTATGATACACGTATACTCTTAAGCACGTAGCTTTAAATAAAAACAAATTTAAATGTCAAATCTTAATTAAATTGACTTGCTGTTATAGCTTAATGTCCTTCCTGGCCGTTCACGGCATTAGCCTATTCTAAGCGGCTACGGTTAAACATGGAGGCAATGGTAACGCTTCTGGCCTTCGTCGCCCAGTTTTCGGCATTATTATTGTGATTGTTGTATTTGTTGTTGCATACAATAATACTGTGTGTTTTGTTAGTTGTGCGTAAGACTGATGAACGAAATGGCGATTACATTCTCGCTGTTAGTGTGGCTCCAGCAACGATGCGAATGCAACAATGACAAAGAAATATGTGCCGATCGACAATTCTTTCTGATATCACTTGTCTTGGCGTCTCCCTCCGTCCACAGGTTGCAGCCGCTGGTTGGTTCTTGCTTATTCTGTTACGCCCATCAACACGCCCTGGTCTTCACAATAAATATCGGTGAGTGCCAGCATTCTTACCAGTCTCTCATAATCAACCCCTCCTCTCCTGCACTTTTAAACGGCCCTTAAATACACAGCTTTAATTTGTCGAACCTTCTTCCTCTCGACAATGACGACCAACCGCCACAGATCTTCAAGCCCAGTTTCTTGCTTCTCTCATCCTGCCGCCGCCTCTTCCCCGGACCGAGGTGCCCATCCAATCCCACTTGTGGTCAGCCGACAATGGAGACAAAAATTGAACAACAAGAAGAGACCTCATTCAGCAACACAGAAACGAACGGTATACAATCTCTCAATATCCATTTTACAATGCATTTGTGAATGACATCCTTTCAAGCCGTTGTTTAAAAGCAACGTCCATCAATTCAAACAAGGATAAATGGTTTTAGTTTGATCTTGGAAAGGAATGGCAGTGTTTGTGTTAAGAATGGGTATTTGAATATTGTAAGAATATCATATATTTTACGATGGAGTGTCGATTTTGTGGAGTTCTTCTTTATTATTTAGGCAACAGTGAAGATTTCTGTTGCCAAATATTAAACACTCCCTGTTGTTCATAATGCTCATTACTTAAAATATGCAATAATAAGTCTGCTTTGGTTTCATTGTGATCGTATAGTTGCTGGATATAGATTTTTTTTTTGTTTTCTCCAATTCATTGGGTTGAAGGAGATTTAATCAAATTATCTTTTAGGTAAGCGCCCAGCTGAGGACGCAGAGGACCAAAAATCATTCAAGCGCTCCAGGAACTCAGACGAAATGGTGGAGCTTCGTATCCTCCTGCAAAGCAAAGTAAACTGCGTGCATTTCAGAAGCATCCTTTAATTGTCTTTCACCCGTTTATTGTTCAAATAGAGCCGTAATGGTGGAAAAAGTTAATTTTGACAATCCTTGCTAGAAAGCTTAAACTTCTTTTCAAGGAATTTTCTTTAAATAATCTTACTAGTTTTTCTCGTCTACTACATAATTTAGTGTGCAAAAATTGCCATTCACTTGTTGATGTTGGATTTCAGTGTTTTCTATAGATTTTTAATCATATCCTCATTTGACTTTAGAATGCAGGAGCGGTGATTGGGAAGGGTGGTAAAAACATCAAAGCTTTACGAACAGACGTGAGTACATCTATTCTAAACATGTATTCTATACTTAACAAAATTGTGCACAGTCTGCCAACAACTCCCACATAAGATCTATTGGAACCATAATTCCTTGTAATAGCTATACTGACTATGTGTGATCTTTCTGGCCTCTAAATGTGTAGTAAATGGCTGTTGGAAACCTTTTTATAGTTGTAATATTGATGTGGATACATTTTTATTTTCTTTGCTTCACTTGCCCAAAGCGCACTTGTCCAATTTCAATTTTCCTTGACACAAGTTGTATTCAAATCAATTAAAAATTTAGATCCAAGTTCAAGCCACGCTAATTCAGTTTTAACTTCTAGAATGGGCACAGTGCAGATGAGGTCACTTCTAGCGCCAACTACCTTTTTCATTCAATGAGAAATGTTTAAGTAACCTGCCCAATACTCAATTCATTTATTGTCATGACCTCTTTTTCTCCTCTCTCCACTTACCCATCCCCTGTACCCTCTCTTCAATTACTGTTGCTCTCTCATTGTCCCTCTTCTCTGCCCTCCCCCTCCCACCCCCAAACATTTTATCCCTCTGAATCTCTCAATATACCATTACCCATTTTTCTAATGTCACCTTCTCTTCTCTCTTTGCCAAAACAAATCTCTGAGAGAAAA
>OMKX01097550.1:0-14020 GCA_900302425.1 Brosme brosme
CTGCCTGTCCTTGGAGTGACCATGGTCCCAAACTGCCATAGTAAACCCCATACAGCACAACAGTAAAACTATGTCCCATTTTCTAGGCCTCTTTGGGACATGTCAATAAACCTCTTGGTCCATCAGACCATAAGACCGACCATTCTTTTTGTAGGCGTATAGGCAGGGGTAGTAAAATAAGATGGACATTTACAAGCATGCACTTCATGAAAAAGTGCATTAGGGTGTGTGTATATAGCAGTCATAGTATTGTTGCCCATACACTAAGGATAGGAAGGTGGAGTGAGGTTGAGTGTGAAAAAGTGCAATGAGGAAGGGCTGTACTCATGTCATTATGATTGCAACCATGGGTGCACATATTGCATAACGATGATTAAAGGAATCAAGATTTTCAGAAAAGCGACAAATTTCCAATATAATTAGTCCCCCGTCACCCCCTAAAATCATCCCTTATGACAAAACACAGCTCCTGTGTCCATCTAAAACTAATTTGATTAAAGTTTCAGCCAAGGCACTCTTTGAACTCATGCTACATGTGACATCATTCTTCAGTTCCATATTGAGGAGGGCATCAAAGTACAAAGTTAACTCCATTTACTCCACAGACTTCCTCTGTGAGTTTAAAGAGTGAGTTTGTCTCCCAAAAAAGTGATTTGATTTATCATCTTTTAGTTCTAACTGATGTGGAGAAGCTACTTGGGATCAAAGAGACCCCTCTGTTAGGAGATCTGCTGGGGCCGTCCATGTTTTCATTTACATCTTTATACTCCTGAAGACTTTGAGGGTAGCTACCTTCCATTTAACAACTTTAAAATCGTTGACTCTCGCTTTCATCTTCACCACTTGATACAGACTTTATACTTCAACTGGTTCATAAATACAATATAATCATGCTAATGACACTGGACTTGTGTATGTCAATTAAATAACCCAAGGCCAATTGGGTCGATTGATTACTTGTACTTGTGTATATCAAATCACAGGGGACACGTTTGTAAATTGAAACTGGAATATATTTGTCAATTATAATCCAGCAACACGGAAGTTATTTTGGAATAGTAAAAAATGTTGACTCTCTACTCATGTTTAATGATGGAATAGGCCTGCAGAGTGTTTTCTCAGCAAATAGATCAAGTGATCTATATTCCAAGACGCAATTACTGGATAAAATGAAAACTGGCTGGCCCTGATGTTCTTTATACACATGTTCCAATTTGACTTAATAGTTTGACTAATAGCCTACACTTGCAGTAGATTATTAAATGTAATGCCTTTTAACCTTATCACAAGAGAGTTATGCAAGGCACTCCTTAAAGCAGTAATTAAAATATTGACTTTAAGGCTGCTTTGCCGGGGCCAAACTAGAAACTGAATGTCAGGTTACAATTAACAGCCACTGATTAGATAATGGGGAAAGCTAGGATCTTTATCAGAAGCCAACTGGAATCTACTGAAGTGAACACCTTTTAAACTTAATCCGGGGGATGTATTAAGAAGAAAAAAAGAACCAATTGCCAGTTTTAAAATGGATCTCGTTTTTTAATACATACATGTTAGGGTGTATAATTCTCCTTAATGCACACAGACTATAACAGAAGCATGGGTTGTTCCGCAATAGGACATGGACATCAATTTCCTCTGCCCACGGGGCAGATCAGAGTATTTTGTGCACAAATGAAAAATGAACTTTACAACGGTGCCTCCATTGTTTACTTCAGCCAGATGTTCTTGTCTCCGACGTCCTCATTATAACCTTGCGCGTACTTCTTCCCGGGGAGCTGGGAGGAGGAGAGTAAATGTCAGTCAAACGAATGGAACTAGACGGTTGCCTGCGCAAGATTAAATGGGCCGTAGCGAAGGGAAACAGGGTTAAAACAGCGTCCTCGGTTGCACCTATGCATTTGTATGGCACCGTCGGAGCTGCAAAGCATAGCTTTCTTTGGGGGTTTTGGACCTGTGGCGGTTAACAAAGTGAGTGCATTTAAATATTACTCGCAATTTATGCTCCTGCACACATAGGGGAAAATAACTAAATTAAAACATGTGTACCATTTCTTAGAATAGGATCCGTTATCCTGTCCTACGTCTCTACGAGAAGAGGCCCTACACCTGCACTATTCATTCTCTGTAGTCGTCTAAAATCAGTCCTTAGATAACAACAGAGGAAGCCACGGCGACTGTGAAAGGAGTTTGTAAATAACGGCAGGGTTTACATTTGGCTACCACTAACAAGGATGCAGGCATTTCTCATGGTGATGACAAGGATGTTGTATTGACAGGCCGGGCTGGTACAAAAACATTCACCCGGTGTACAAGTAAATGTGAAACATGAATGAATACATTTGTGGTAGTGGAAGGCATCACTCTCATGGTCTCACTCGTCACCACCATCCAGTGGTCATGCAACTGAGCCCCGTAGCCGATGGCGCTCCCTGATGGACACTCTTTAAATCCAAAACAACACTTACGCAGGATGTTATTTTCTGTTTTTAAGAGTGCTTATCTGATGAAAATCAGGGCTCTTTTCCCTGAAGCCTTTGCAGAAGAAATATCCAGTAAGGAGGATGCATGTCGACCCTTGGGGGTTTTCCCGCGGCTATGACAAGACTCGCCGCCTAATCGCCTGGCCGAGCGCCCGTCCAGTTGCGGTCCATCACGTGGCGAGCCGTTGGCGCTTTTTGAGTTAGGGCTAATGTGAAGGCACATCAGTGACAGAGTGACAGACAGCCGGGCCACCCTCTGTCACATGCACTTTGTCAACACATTAGTCTTGCCGTTTGGGAACGTGGTGCAATGAATGGACGCAACTAAAACATTTTTAAAAAAAGGCAATAACAGCGGCCTACACTCACGGAGACATGACCTTCAATCCTAGTTTCATGGTGAGGCTTGGCCATAGGCCCAAATACTAACCGCCCGCGTTGGCTTATTGTCTTTAATGTCAAAACGGTGCCAAAAAATATAATGACCTCACAACGATCCGTTTCAGTCATCACATTAATTCCGACATGAAACGTGGGGTTTCTTTTCAAATCACTTCACCGATTCACCTTTAATGCACAAATGTATATTCTATAATACTTGAATTACCTGACAGGCCGAGGGAATAACATTCACACCCGAGTAGGGGTGCATTCAAATGTCATAGTTAAGAAAAAGCGACTTCAGTCTTTGTTGATGCAAACCTGTCGCTAAGCGTTGAAAATGACAGTGGAGGAGAAGGATGGGGGAGGGGAATTACAGGTGCATTCATAATGCTTTTAATTCAACGATCCAAGGCTTTTCAGCGTTCACTTAAAAGTAATTGGATTCAATCTCGGTATCAAAAGCGAACGAGCCTTATCCGTGCCTGGTATTGTACCTGATTGCACGGTGCCTACCAATACTAAAACAGTACAGAGAGAACTTAAAATCCCCAAAATCCTCTGACATCGTGTGTCCCCCAAAGACACCGTTCCACATTCTCACCGCCGTTTCTGTGCAGACCTGCTGCGGAAAATGTCAGGTCAGAGACGCCTGTAGCACAGTTACACAGCCTCATGTTTGCTGCAATGGATGCAGTGGTGTGTTGGGGGAGGGGGCGCAAACAACTAGTCGCACTGAATAAACAGAAAAGGTCACACACAAATGTTTTCCTGCAAGACTGATGATGCCCAGGACCTGGCGGAATATTCCTTCACGTGGCATTTGCCGTCCCGCGAGCGCACAAACCGATTCGCTATTTGAAGCAGCAGGAAAATGACTTTCGTCCCCGTGGAAAGCAGTAGCCCCGCGTATCGCTGACAACAGAGCTCACAAGGGGAAGGAGAGAGGAAGATAAAGGAACAAACTCATTTATTTATCGGGAGAAGAAAAAGCAATAGAAAAGGGCTTAAGACTTTGGAGATACGATCTCTGTAGGGGGAAGGCGTGTAATTCGCAATCCGCGATACGATCTGTGTAGAATACCCGTCTGTAACGGCCCCGGTAGACTTGGGGTCCCGTCCCCCACCCCCCGTCCCCCAACGCGCCATACATACCGATTTAAACTTGTAGTAGCTTTCATCATACTCGTGGGCACCGATGGTGATTTCCGGCAGGAACTTGGGGATGAAGGTCAGGTTGGCCACCTTGTGTTTGTCTTCCACGCTGGAAGGCAAAGACATCCCTCCATCAGGAACAATTGACCAGCACATTTTCACACACATTATACTGGAATAAATCCTGTTTCTGTATTCATCAACACTTTATCTCCAGTCACTTGATAACTTGATGCCCATGTATATGCAATGGGGTTCTCTCTATTAATGAGCTAATATGTTGAGGTTTTTTTTTCTTTCATTAAATGGACCACCACCATTTTCTTGTTTGGTGCCCGTCGGTCAGAACCTGAACAAATTGTTCCTATAAATACTTCATAGTAACGATAGTTACTTTAACTAATCTCATTGAGAGGGCCAAACATAGACAGAGAGAGGGCAGACTGGACTTATACCAAAGTGCTAAAAACAAAACTTTTTGGCTGCATTATTATCCAGTGTGTGTGGTTAGGATTTGAAGTCTTACAGCATTCTCATGTGGTGATAGCTAACATCATCCTGATCCAACCAAGGTCCTTTCTCAAACTTCAAGTACTCGATGTCTTCTGCCACCTGCCCGGAAAGGTAACAAAAAAAATATCAAATAGATATATACATATACATACACACAAGGATGCATGCATACATTAAGCATTAAGGAAATGGTCACTGCAGTCTGTTACAGAGAAACCATGGATGTTACTGGCCCTATGGGGAAACATTTCAATGACATTTAGTAACTGTGGCTAGCATAATGTTTTTGTTTATATATATATATTTTTTACAAATAATTTGCTGACAAAGTTCATCTGGAGAAAATAGTTAATATTTTTGTCATCTTACCCTTTCGATATCTTGGGCTTGAACTGCATCATAGGCAAGCACCTCTGAGGTTTCGCTGCAATAAAACATGGACATTGATAAACATTCAGCATAAGGTTCATCCTGAATATAAATTGGGAATAATATGATCAAAACTGCACTATACACTGACTATTTTGGTCCGGCAGGCAATAAAGAAAAAGGGCCACACTTTAAATGCCTCATTTTTTTACGAGTGGAACTGTACTCTTGTAAAACTAAATTGCAGAGTTATTTTTCGATTGCTCTTCAACACAAACACTACTTTGTTTCAGTGACACTTGGCGTCCTACAACTGGAGCCACCCAGGCATGAATCTCCTTCTGGCTCCTTGGCCCTGCACTTTCTCTCTCATTTACATAATTGGCGCACATTCTCGGCAGTGCGTTAACGAGTGGCGAGACGAATGCTGTGGAATCAAAGCGTCATTCCACACAGATACTCATCACTCCTGGGCTTCGATCACAATAAAAACACTCCGAAGGGTGAGAGCAAAGTGTGTGGAGGGGGCCATATTTTCCAAAGGCGAAACATTTTGATCAAAGTCCAACTCACTGGATGTTATTTGTTTCCAGTTGGAGCGCTGAGCATGGATATGAAGGATGGCACACGTGAGCTACACGTACACATTATTCACCAGAGAAGCTACTCGCCTCACCGGGGCTAAAGCCTGGCAGCGCCGGGGGTGCTCAAGTACTCACTTCAAAACCAGGCAGAGCTTTGTGCCAAGCGGCAAGTCTTTGGTGTGCCCGAGTTTGAAGTATCCTCTGAAGGACTGTGTGGACTGTTGAAATTGAATAAGGATACATTGAGAGTGCCCGGTGCACAGCACTATTGGGACTCCCGTTTTTTAAAAGGAAAAACACTAAGCCAAATCGTTGTTTTGTTTTTCTTGCTGTGAAAAGAAACCTCTTCGTGTTTACTCTTTTGCACTTGTTATTGTTTAATTTATCTATTTATTTATCTGAATAATAAAAAAATAAAAAAGATAGCAACTAATCCACTCATCTCTTTCATTCATCCACTTACCCAATTTTTGGCAGGAAGTTCTTCTTGTACGAATCTTCAATTGCCTTCAGATATGCCAGGGGCACGTTTTGCAGATGAGACTGAAGGTACAAAACGAGACAAAGCATTAGATAGTAATCACTTAACCTATCAAAATAAACGTCAAAATAAACATCTATATTTATTCCGTATTATCCAGGTGTTCGCCCTAAAACTAAACTGCCATTTTATGCTTGCAAAAACAATTTGGGTACAAAAGGTTGTGATGTTCCACATTTGTGCACATGAGGAAAGAACGGACAATATAAACCACTTAATCAAGAGCAGGTCTCTACAATGCAAATATTTTGCTTGCTTATGCGAATAATAATTCCCTTGTGCAAACTTGAATAGACATTAGGCTACATCTGCCAAAGGAATTTTTATTTTAGAATTAAAATAGATCACTTTACCGGATTTCACACAGAAATAACTGTCAATATCACCTTTCAAGCATTCCAAGAGCTCGGAGGTGTTGCTGATTAATCAGATTTGCCCCGTGTTCGTGAACGAAGAGTTGTGACAAAACTTCTTGCAAAAGAATAACAAGATAATGTTCTGAAACTGGACTGTTCACATCGAGCAGCGAAGTGAAGCCCTAGATGGCTATTGCAGTGGTAGAGGCTACAAAAGCTTCTGCACTACACATATTGTAAGATTTGCAGTTCTGCTAAAAAATGTGTTTGAGAATGATGATAGGCACTGATACAGAGAGTCATGCTTTATTTTTGATGACATCTATTATTCATTTTTTAACATAAATAGAAATGGCAGCAGCCAAATATAGCTTTATTGTAAGAGTGAAATAAACATATGAATCCCTATATTTTTTATCTGCGTCTGTCGATTAGTTGTGCCCCTACTTTTGTGGACTGTGCCCCTAAAATGTAAACTTAGGAACACAGTGCTGGCAGGGGAAAAAAGTCAACATAGAGCCCTGATTAAGAGTATGATTTTTCAGCAGTATCAAGTAAAAACGGAAGATTAGGTGGATAGTAGATAGGATTGTTTTTCACGCGTTTGTTTCAGGGGAGGCCAATTCATTAACTGAGTGTGCATTTAGGTGATGTAGCTGCGTTGATAAAAATGTCTTATTGGCTCTCCGAGATCCATTCTACTGACAAATTAGCCAATTCAAATCACATTAAAACATCATTTGGAAGGTGAACAACAACAGTCTGAGGCTAAATTGCTATTCAACAAGCCTGCCAAGACAATGGATGAGTACACAACTTTCATCAAGTCCACAGTTTCAGAAAAGCGATACTGGTTATATGTAGGTTAGATGATTTAAATATCATGAATTTCATAAAGAAAGATCTTACATAATAAAGGCAAATTAAAAGTGTGCTAGTGAATCTTAAAAAAAATCTTTAAAGCCTAATTTTAAAAGGGTCTGCATCGATAAAAAGATCCCATTTTCTTGCTGCACATGCCAGCTGGTTCTTAAAATGTTTCCGCAACTTATTTTTGTGACATGCTGTGAGCAATGAGGTGACAAAAAGGGCCAATTTAAACTTCAATCCCTACAATTCCAGGCTCCTGTGAAGGGACATACAAAGCGGCAGTCCGACATAAAGGGAAAGGATTGATTTGATTCCAATGTTAGTGGGAGAGGACTTTTATATATGGTGTAGAGGAAGTTCAATTCACTTTGAATGAAGGTTGTATTGATTCCAGTAACAAAAGGGGATTATCATAAATAAACAATTATGCACCTGTATAAATCAAGACATTTTAACGGTGCATTTTACAAATGAACGCATCATCACGTGTCATGGCATCTGCCTCACACAATGATGACAAACCAATGAGCAGACTGATGCCATTTCATTTTCTCCTACTAGATTAGTTTTTGTTGACAAAATGCACCATGTCCGATAGCTTCACCTTTGTAATATAGAGCTTCATCTCTATATTACTTTTGTAATATAGAGCTTCATCTTTATATTACAAATAGGTTTCAAATTGCAATAGTTTGCAAATATTAACTAATCACGTATGAGAACATTGATTGATGGTTTTGAAAACAGGGGAGGATGAAGAACAATTTCCATACTTTGACTATCCTATATGAAACGAACCATTACCACTTTACTCCTTCGAAGCAGTAAAGGAGTACTGTATTGTACAAGCCTAAATATTAACAGACTCAGATATGGGAACATCACAATGTAAAATAAAGTCATGGATGGATTCATGACAGGCTGCAGGGTATTCCATACCTTGCTACTCTGTTTCAGCTTCTTCTCCACTTCCTCGGCTGCCTGGTCCACATAGATCACAATATGGGGCGGCAGGAACTCGCAAATGCTAATGCCTTTGATCTCGTTGTAGTGGTCCACACCTGCAATCCAGATTGATATGGTGTGAAAAAACAGTAACAGTGAGTTTGTTCCTGCACTGTTGGGCTGCAAAGTATAGCCAATTAATAATACAAATGGATATTTCTAAAAAAAAAAGGTTACTTCTGCTTAGAATGGACATTTTATGAAGTAGAGTAATCATAGCACCAAAACATAGACTACATTTTTGTAGATGTAAAACATTTGCCAAATGTTTTAATTGGAGTAACGCAACAAAATAAATGCTACAAAACCAATGCTACAAAACCAGGAGCTAGTTTTTGCAAAACATGTTGGAGGAGGATTGAGATTAATACATATGAGGATTTTCTAAACACAGAGGTTTTCATGTAATGTATTACTCACATTGTTTCCTGATGTAGCCCTGTTTGTACATAGCCTCCATGAACACCATGTCACTGAAAGGGGAGCGCTCCAGAATCACACCTTGACCTTGAGCACACATCACATTGGGTTAAAATTGTATTATACATATACTATTATCATTATTATTTTTATTATGACAACCTTGCTAATGCTCAACTGTTTCAGCACCGAGTTTTGTTGTGACGCTCCTATTATACATTGGACTACCTTACAAAAACAATAACATATTTTTTGTATGATTGTTCCAACCCTCACTTTTAAGTAGCTTTAATAAATCGTCTGGTAAATCAAAATTTACAAATGAAACATCCCAAAAAACATTTGCCAAGTAGTCGTATTTCATACCTTTTTTCATGTACAAAGAACATAAAGTTGCTGTAGATAAAGATTCAATAGTTGTAAAAAGAAAGAAACTGGAGAAATTAGCAAGCTTTTGAAACATAAAGTTCTCATGTGTAAGACGGCGCCCCTAAGGAGGCGGGAGACTTCAATCACAGGTTCATTTCCTGCACCTGTGATTGACAGGTAAGATGGATTCACAGAACCAATCAGGGAAGTGATGCCCTAATTGCTCAAAACTTTGCTGGCAGCGGTCCAAAATAAATGTATGTATTTACAGAGCATTTGATCCCCTTATATCTGGCCAATGGCTTTGCCATTTCTAACAAATCACGCTCAAATTGTAGATCTTAAATCTTACGTACAGCACCTGTCAGATATAATTTCGGACATTTCGTATTTAAGTGAATCAGTGGGTACCAGTGGTGAGAAGGTGCTCGATGGCGTCGGAGTACTGCAGCAGCCGCATGGTGTACATCCACAGCTGTAGCCTGTATGAGTTGCCGTCCCCAGACTTGGGGTCCGTGTAGAACTTCTCCAGGTTACACATCCCATTGTAGGCTTCGGGCAATGGCTCTTTCTCCCCAGTCATCTTGTCCATGTAGAAAGTGTCTGCCTCTGGCATGTAAAGCATACCTATTGAAAGAAAGATACCATACATAGAGAAGATTCGATGAATCAAATACATTTATATCTCCACATAATCCCTTAAAAAGCAAAAAATTAAAAATAAATGCTAACCTGTGGTGAAACAAATAAAAATGAAGTTGCTGCTGTAAATGTATTGCATGCTTACCCATTACCATGCTCCTTATGGGGGCCAAGAGGATTACCATAAGTGAAGTGAACTAGCATCTTTGTCATTACCCATTACCAGATCAATATGTTATCTAGATGATTATAAGCTATACATAACATATGTGTTGATATATTTCTGATAATATTAACGTACAGCTTAAGGACAATATGCTACTAAGTTTTACTATGCCATGTTAGTTCATTGATTACCTAGTTTATCAGCCAGTTTTTGCGCGAGTGCCCCTTTCCCAGAGGCCAAATTGCCATCAACGGAGATAATTTTGCTGAACTCTTTAAATCTTGGAGTTGTCCTCTCGCCCAGTACATAGGTCCACCAGCCATAACGTAGGTTTCTTACTGCACTCGTATGGATACCAGCCTGAATAATAAACATAAAAAAACATTAGTGTACAGTAAACACAACAAATGACATTAACAAAAAACCAAGAGAGCTCCATCCTCCCATATGCATGCAATTTATAAACAAGAGCTGTCAGACTAAATGTAAAGGTGTCCGTCTAGTGAAGTTCGACTTTTGAGCCAGCAACCTCTGCGACTGCTACACCTGTGTGATGCTAAGGGACGTTAGCTTGTCCTTGTACATTTGACATTCCTCGCATGATCCCAATTAATAAACGAATTCGCAATATTCTGTCCCTACCGTCTGTGCAGTTGTCCCAGCATTGAAGAACGCTGATCCGGACGGAATTACCAGCCGGATAACCCTAAGGGCCATGTTTACTATTTTTCAAAAACCGACAGCCCGACCGAAGAGATGTCCCCTACAAGGCGCAGGCTGAAGACGTCAGAGGTGGCCTTTACTCATCCGTCTTCTATATTATACGTCACAAATGAGTCTGAAATGATTGCCTGGCTCTTCATATATTTTTTACCGCAAGTATTACGCTTTTTTGTTTTCCATATTTGTATGGGTGATACCTCTTGATATTATTTTATTCGTAAGCCCCGAATCGTGGGTAATAATACATAGATACAAATAAAATACACAAATACTAGAGTGTAAATGCAGCGTTTCGGCTCAGCATTGTCGTAGTAATTATGAGTATCGAATTTAACTTTTCTTCAACAAATCGACGATCGTTTATCAAAATGCTAACTCAATAAGTCCTATATATAAAAATTGGAAGGAACTATTGCTTATTGTCATGTAACCAGTAGATGGCGGCGATGATCATCTGATGTTAATACGCACAATTCCTTTGGTTGTCCGCTACTTCAACAAATAAGGAAGGGAACGTTCCGATAAAAGTGCATTATTGACGTATCTTCATAAATTTGGCGGAGGCAAGATAATCCTGCCCTGTATGGGATTGGATACTATAATGTATGCTTATATTAATTATAAGGTAAATAATAAAAACCGACACTTGCTAACGAGAACAGCTGTTTTGACAAGGTTTTGCTCTGCCAACCTGCCACATTATGTCTGGACTGCCCGGCTGTTTCCTCTGACTGTAGCCTAGGAAACCATGTATGTAAACACAGTTAAGCGTCAGTTGCACCACATCATATTTCATATAGGCCAGTGTATGCAACAGCCCGCCAGCCTAGTGGTGTAACTTCTTGTAATGAGACTTTAGCACGGGCTATATTTGGCTTAGTTGTTATAGGCTGGTGTTGTTAAATTGAAATACTTATTAGCACATTTATATTCCTGCAACCACTGCATCCACTAATTTATTTAGTCTCTCCCTGCAAGTTCATAGTCTAAACTTTAAAGAGAGGAACTGTATAATATTCCCGAGTTTAAGTTGTGTAATTGTTTATAAAAAGGTAACAACATAAATTAATACGCGCACACACACAAACAATAATTCATAAACACATAAAACTGTCAAAAGTTGACAATACTGTTAATACACTGCCTGACCCAACACATAAACATAGCCACCTTCCCCGGAAGGATCCCAAGAAATGAGTGAATAATGTACAGAGCAGTAAAACAACAATACTCAACATTCATGTGTCTCAAGGCTGAAGCCTTGTGAGGCCATCTGAGGGATTTGGCAATCCTCTGTCTCTGCCAAACTTCCCTTGGTTTTATGGCAGGTTTTATTTCAATTTCTGCAGAGTGCCAATGGAGAGGCAATTTGCCTGCATTGTTTATAATTAAAACAGCTGGAAATCCATGGCAACATAATTTATTTGTATTGCTCACTCCACACACCTTTGAAAAAAAAATCATCAGACTGGATTTAATGATGTTTAGAATTATTACGGTCATTAAGCGATTTGCGTTTCATGTCGATACTACAGACAAGATGCAAGCAGACTGGTCAATATGCTTTTACATTGGCAATCAATTGTAGCTGTGAAAGATAATTGTCTTGTCTGTTATTAATTATTAACTAATATTTGGACATATTTCATCAGAATCACCAACTTGAGATATTAGGCTTTTAGTTAGTTAGTTACTTAGTTTAATTATTTGTGTGCTTGTTTGTGTGTTTGTTTACCTCTGCTAATTGTTTGCCTGGTGGTACGAGGGTTGGTTAGTTTTCTTTTGTTGATTTGTTTATGGTTGCGATGCCACAGCAAAGCTCACCGCAGGTGGTGCTGAACATTTCTGATTCCTGTCCGGTGAAAGAGGAAGGGCTTTGTCTACAGACTAGGGCAGAGGAAAACGTCGGACATGGGGCAGCAATTACAACCATTTGTCTGCTGGCCACCGATGTGGTTTCTTTATCCCGGCAGAACGCACACAGTGCAATCCCTGCAGTTTGCTAATAATACCAGTCTTTAACTCTCCCACTGCGCCACCACAAATGAACAGATATCCTGACACTCCCAGGACCATTTATACGCCCCCATGTTAATTGTAATAGGCCTGCGGTGAAGTGTATATTGGGGTTCAGCTAAATCCATGTGTGTTACACGGTGAATGCCCGTCTAGCGTTCACACGCTATGGCCTTCCCAGAGGACAGCAGCCTTCAACACTGGGCCTGTTTTTAAAAGGACACCGAGCTGAGTTTGACAGACTGGTGAAACATCACGTGAGACAGACAGATGCTGATAATCTAGTCTGGCATCCACAGTCACATCATTGTAAAAAAAAATACAAAACAAGAAAAAACATTGCTCAAGTAAATCAGTTCTTTCCACAAAGCTACATTTCTTTCGTTTGTATTATTGTTATTGGGGGTTGGAAACGAGTGCTACTTAGCTCTTATTAATCCTGTGGTAGGCTTTGAAAAAAGGGCTCTTCCCAGAGAAGTTTTGTTATAATAATACATCAAAAGGGCCCTTTTTTGAATGTGTAAAAACCCTTTTAACAGGATAATAGGCCAACCAGCTCAAGTGATAGCAAAAGTAACACACTGACATGCAAAAAGGTTTAATGCTGGGCAAACTGAGGAGAAGGGTCGTATCGCTAGCAGAACAATAAAAGGTTGTGAGGTACGGCCTGCCAGCTCAACTGCAAAACGCAGCAGCCAGACCAAATAAACGTTGGGCTCGATCTTCAAATCAAGAATTGAGTCATAGTGTTGATGGCTCTGCACCGGTGGCTGTCACACAGGAATGCACTGTGGCCATGCAAACAAACAGGAGTAATGAATTAAACCCATGGGAACAGCTGCACGGAGCTCACCAGGCGACCACACGTCAAATTCTGCGGCCGATGGAGCCCGGACTGCCCTGTTCTGACCCCCCCAACACCACCACCACCGTCCACCTCCTCCACCCCTTCAAACCTCCTAAACTGTCTGGATGATTCTTTGGCAGCTTTGTTGTCCTGCTCCATAAGAAGGGGCTGTATATGGGGAGCGGCGGCAACGTCACAAGCCGGCCAAGTGTGGGTAGGATATATATAGAAGAAGAAAAAAAAAACATATGCCTACAGGGACGAAGAGAAGGGTGGAGGTATGCAACTTCCTGGCATGATGAGTTGGTCTAAAAGGGAAGTGTTGAAAGACCTCTGCAGCTCTGCAAAAGATGCACAAACTACTTCATGTGTGCTTGCATAAAGAAGACACACATACACACAAGACACACAGACTGTGTGCATTAAAACACATGCACACATACTCACACGCACACACACACTGTGTACACAAACACACACACACACACACTCTCTCTCTCTCTCTCTCTCTCTCTCTCTCTCTCTCTCTCTCTCACACTCTTTCTCTCTCTCATACACACAAGAAAACACATGCCCATGC
>OMKX01097551.1:0-10000 GCA_900302425.1 Brosme brosme
TGACTTTCTGTTCACAAAGTCAGCCTCATGTTCCGCTAAAGGTGCATTGATGGGGACATGTGTACAGTCAATTGCACCTATGAGTTTGGGGAATCCTATAAATGGATTAGAGAACTGTATAATGGTACAAATGCAAACTAAATGTAAATGCAAATGTAATACACCACAGTGGCCATAATTCCATATCATTTAGTGAATAAGTATTCCATATGACATAAGAATTGGGACTTTTTAAGCTACACATAAATGCACATCACTTGGGAGACGAACCCCGCACGCAGAAATTCAAGACTAACGCGCTACCTCCACTCTACCACTCTCTCACTCTCTCACGCAGGTGGAGCTTTTCTTTTACCTGAAAGTTTATAAAATTCTTCCTTGACAGTTTGTATGGGCAAAAAGCTAGAAAACACTACGAACATATTTAGCAATGTATTGAGCGCAGCTACAACCTTGCGAATAGCACGGCGAGAGACTCTTGTACGATACGGGCTCCGAGGTCCACGGGAATACCCACAAATGGTGACGTCATTGTCAAAGGAGGGGTAAAGTCTTAGCTTAGTTTAGCTGATAACCTCCTCCCGACCAGGTTTGGTTGACAGCATAAGTTACCATGGTGATACAGCGACGCTAAAAGAGAGCGACTTTCGTGACACAGCTAACCCAGGCTTTGAGCTCAACATACCTCGCTAACCCACTAATCAAGCTTCGTAGTACACCCCACTGGAGAGTGAGGTGCTCAGTTAGAATTCTGTGTGAAGATAGTGGCTGCATTATAGGCAGTGTGACCATTCTGAAATCTGAGTGCAGAGCAACATTTCAATAAGTTGCGAATGTAAGTGTAGAAGGAGGAGGTCAGTTGAACAAAAATCATGGCTTATTTACATCTCCACATAGACAATGTAAACAATTATCCTGGGGTCTTAACAAACCGGCCAAATCCTTTAATATTGATCATAAATGTTCACTAGGATGGCTTGAAATCAGATTCACTTCAAAACATGGCATTATGTTTGCCAGTGCCATGCGAGTGTCAAATGCATACTTTGTGGTGAATTTTTACAGAGGTGACTAAGGTGAGGAGAAACCTGTTCAACCAAGAGACTGTCTCTCCTTCAAAGAGAGCCAAGCTTCCACGGAGTCAGTCTGTGTCTGCTGTGGAAGGACTGAAGCGCAAACGCACACAGGAATTAGAAGGTAAGAAGCACAACAGATAAAGCAAAGTATATATTTTCTTTCTATGCCAAGAAGACCAACAGTCATTTCTGAATGAATTCTTCACAGAACGCCACAAGCTACTCACAAAGAAAGTGTGTGAGACACCCCTTCACAAGCAGGTGTCCAGCCGCTTACTATTCAGACAACGCATGGGAAGGTACGTCTCGCTTTGCTATTTTTGCAGTTTCTTTGCTCGTTTTCCTTTTCTTCAAAGTATGTTTTGCATTTAAAATAATCAAGTGGGTTTTGTTTTCATCTGAAATAAACCGGTTTTGACGATTGTTTTCTAGGCGATCTGCCCCAGCGGAGGATTGCATTGTGGAGGAGTCTCCTGTTAAACCAGCAGAAGGTATTTTAAATGTCATTAATGTCTTGCCTTGAGACAAGGAGCATGAAGGCGTACATACACGAAGGCCGCCATCATTACTACTGAAACAACATTTCAAGCACCGTTTTAAGCCTGCGTTTTTGCAGGTCAGACAAAAAGACTTGTTGCTCTGATCAATAGCTAGTCAGCCGTTTAAGCTCTTTGAAATTTAAAGGAAGGAAATCATAGGTTAATGTACCAGGAACAGGTCGTTTGTTTCTTCCCATTAGCTGTTGCCACCTTATTCGCCGAGTTACGTCTCAGTCCCCCCCACACTACGCGAGTCAGGCCCGATAAATATCAAAAAAGTGATGTTCCCCACCCCTCCGACTGAGATGGGAGACTCATTATGCCTGGTGGCTAAGAGCCCTTAGTATAACATGCATTGTCGTCAAATCTTCAAGATGTACAATTTATTGGGCAAAAATGATGATCAAGACACAAGGCCACACATACACATTATACATGTTAATCGAATGGCATACTATGCCTATGTAATGTCCTGATTATGCATTGTTTGTATCACAGACCTTAGAAGAAGCCCAAGGATAAAGAAGCTTGCAAGACGACACTCCACCATTTTTTACTCAAGTTCTCAGCCTCGTTCAAGGAACCTGGAGAAGGCGCTCTCAGCTTCCTTGCTCACACTGGACAAGGGAAAAGTGGACGGGGTTAACTTGAAAAACGTCCGTTCACCAATGCGTCTTCTTTTTGGGGCGACTCAGTCCCCCTTACGTCCCGGCTGTTCCTTTGGGTCTTTCACAACCAGGGCCAGTAGAAGGCAGCTATCCACGGACGCTGATGTCTTTGAGGCAAGTTGTATGTGTTTTACACTAGCTCAAGTGGGTGTCGAGAAGGTAAAGCTATGAATAAGTCAATTACAAGACTAATGACTTATTCAACATATAATATAGTAATTGTAAATAATTCCTCTCTATTATGTTTGTTAGAGTCCAAAGAAAACTTCAGCAAAGTCACCTGGTAATCATGGAAACAAGACACCCAGGACTCCCCGGACACCGAGGACCCCGCAGACACCGAGGACCCCGCAGACACCGAGGACCCTACAGACACCCATGACCCCTCAGGCACCCAGGACCCCCAAGACACCCAGGACCCCTCTGGCAGCCAGGACCCCCCAGGCACCCAGGACCCCCCAGGCACCCAGGACCCCCCAGACACCCAGGACCCCTCAAGCAGCCAGGACCCCTCCTGCACCAAGAATCCCCCCTGCACCAAGAACCCCGAAGGGACCTCAGTACTTTAGGGGGCATTTGTTCTCCGTCACAAAGAGTCCCTTAGTTGGTGGGTCTCAGAGTGCTGTGGCTCTGAGGGGTAGCCCTTTCAGGTCTCCAGCCAGTAGGTCACTGGTCCTAGAGACTCCACAAAAGGAAGACCCTGTAAAGAGCCCACTGAAGGGCATCCTTAGGACTCCAGTCAAAGCCTTGCAACAGTGCTTATCACCCTCCAGATCCCAACAGACAATAAGCCCAACATGTAGGACTCCTAAGAAAAGTGTCACTTGGTCACCTTCTCCACAGAAGCCCAGAGTGATGGGAAATGATGCCACATTCAAGGTGCCTGATTCACCCCACACTTCTGCCCAAAGCTCTCCAACATTGCTGAGCACACCAAACAAGTACAACAGCCCGTTCAAAAATCATAGGAACAAGGCTGTTGGTTTTAAGACCCCAGAAAAATGTACATCTCAGATTGCCCAAGACTGTCAAGTAATTTCTGCAATGACTCCTGAGAAAATACCCAGTGGTGAAACGGCCCCACAGAAGAACAGTCAATACCGAAGGTCTTCTAAAAGACTCACCATAAACACACCGGTAAAGGACAGCGATAATGAAGCACTTTTTAGTCCCATGGTTACCCCTCTAAAATGCGACCTGCCTTTAAGGCTTTTTTCCCCATCTGAGACTATTAGAACAACAGTTAAGAGCCCAATACACAAAATAAATACTCGCTCCCAAAGAACTCCTGTTAAAAACCCAGTAAAATCTACATCTAAGTCTGTATCAACAACAGTTAGTGCTGCCATTGTGGAAATAATTCCAAAGTCCCCAACAGCAAATCGAACCAGGTCTAGCCATGTAGTTAAAAGTGGAATTAGATCCAATTTGAGGTCCCAGGTAAGTCCTAGTTGTACAGTGATTAGTGACTCTTTTGAGAAGGACGGCATACGTTTAAAAACACATGAGGAAAAACTTAGTGTTGTACTTTCTCAATGTTCAGAAGCTGAGTCTGGTTCCCATTCTGAATCCCAACAATTGGACTCTTCTCAGTTTAGCGCGATCACAATAACCTCTGAAGAGGATAGTATAGAAATAGCTGATGCCGCTGTTGTTAAGACTCAACTTACTGGAGGACTCAAAATGAACATAAGCTTTACCAGGAAGCTTTCAAAGTCTGGTGATGTATTTAATTGCACAGAGGCCTCTCCCAAACAGCCTTTGCCAAACCAGGAGACACCGGGACGAAGCTACGGTTTCCGTCGGACACCTGACCGGCAACAGAGGGAAGCGGCAGCACGTTTAGGCTATGCCAATGAACCCCCTCGGTTTTCAACCCCGAGGAGTGCTGCGCCCCCTGGGAGACACAAGGCTGCCCCAAAGCCTTTGTCGTACCAAGTTGAATTGGATATGCAAACGTCAGGGCTTCCCAAGCTCACATTCCGACGCACTGACTCCTTTATTGCAGGAGGGTTGGCTGACGAAAGGGGTCCAGCAGCAGGAACCCAGAGCCCTACGGTTGGGGTGAGGCACTTAGAAAGCCCAATGGCTTTTTGTTCCAAACACAAAGAGACTGGGTGCGTCTCACCGTCCCTCTGCAATCGTGTCACCCCAGCAAAATGCACACCTGGCAAAAGTGGAAGCATCCAAACCCATATCTGCCAATCCTACACCCCTACACGCCACACCGTAGGAACAATGTCTCCAATTGCCTTCGCAGACATAATTCCCTTAACTCCTTCGCCTCAGAGGACAGGGAGATCCACCCCAGACAACCTAAACGGCTGGCCTCGAAGGAGGAGAGCCAAAGCTGGACTTATAGGAGGCAAAGATGGTGTCCTGCGGGGAGAACCACTGATGGAGGAGCTGCTGGAAGAAGCTGAGCTTGGAGTAGGCAGGTTACTGGACAGTGAGGACGTTGATGAGCATTCAGGCAAAAAAGTTGCATTACAAGGCATGACCTTCGCGCAGTTCCCTTTCATTGGAGGAGATGAGTCTCCTCTCTCAACTTCCATGGATCCCCAAGCTGATGAAGCACAGCCAAGGACATTTGAAGATGGCAGGATATGGGGAGCTGGAAATGAAGACAGTAAGTCAAGTAAGATAACTTTAGACGCACCAAAAGAAAAATCTATGCCACTGAAATAAATGCTAATAATAAAGTAGAAACAAAGCATGACTTTGTCACTGCCTGGTTGCAGTATGGTCATTGTTTTTTGTCTTTTCGTAGCTCCTCCCAGCTCAAAGATGAGGAAAGCGGTGACGCCCAGTGGGATTCTGGCGCTTACGCAGTCCCCTTTTTTATTCAAGGGAAAAACGGGTTCTGTTCGCAAGAGATCTCTGCACGGGAAAGGTAAGACCCTTGGTTGTGTATATGATTTGAAGTCGCATTCCTCTTTAGAAATGTAGAATGTTCAAACATGGCATGTCTTATTTGGCTTTCTTTATTTCCAAGAGCCTCCCAATGTAAATGATCATAAATATGTGTCTGATCTTCTAGATGAAGCTGCAATTGAAAGACTGGCAGGTTACGATGAGGAGACGTCTCCATTCAGTCAGCCTAGCAGTCAGCCAGCCACGGGGAAGACGTACAGCAGAAAGAGACTTTTGTCCTGAACAGGCTCTATCGAGGACAGCTCTGCTCTCTGGAAGTTGGGGAACTTAGATTCAGATCCTTGAACTTTCAAACATTTGAAATGACACACGTCATGTTTTTCATTTTTTTTGCCAAGGTCTGTGATCTCAAAATTATCCGTAACGATTATTATTGATATTTAATTCCAACCCTCGTTATTATCTAATGGCTACTTTCTAACTAATTGGAAATGTATATTTGTTTTAAGACTTGTGTTTATTTATTTGTATATTGTTCTGTTTGGGTTTTTAAGGAAAGGGAAGTAGTGATTGGGTATAATGTAAATAGATATTGTCAGTCTTTTGTAAATAAAACGTACAACTTACCTTCTCAGTGGTGTCTTTTATTAAAGCAGTGCAGCACTCAAATGGACATGACGTTTTTTATATATTGTGTTGGCATGTGCTGGCAGATAAGCATGTTAGGTGTGTCCCAATACCAGCCTGATTAGGGCAAGGCTGGTAGAGCGCCCTCTACACTTGCCCATTATCAATAGTGAACTAGCAATGATAGTTTAAGACTGCTTTAATTTTCAAACGTTCTCTATATAGGTCAAGTTATGCACTAATAATATAAAGATCAATAATATGCAACAGTATTTATTTTATTTTTTGTATTGTGCTAACCCAGTGTTTGATTTAAAAAGACGGTCACACCCAACTTGATAAAAAGGAAAAGTTCGATTGACGTAGGCCTACTCTGTTTGAGATAGCTTATCCCTTGACTTGGTGAGCTGTGGGGCAGCCAGAACAGCCTCAATGCGGCTTTGCATATTCTACTCGAGGGATAGAACCCTTATTTAGGCCTACCCACTCTGGGCCTACCAAGGGACAATCCTTCATTTGGTCGTCCATGTCTGCCCTTATTTGCAAATGTATCTCCGGTAAATGTAAATGTATGCAAATTGTACAATTGTTGTACACTGCAAACTCCATCTCCATAGTGTTCAGATACATAACAAAACAATGAAATGTTAAAAATAACTGACTTCTAATTTCATTGAAAGTTACCCAATTTATTTTATATTGATTTGAAACCGCTATCCCTAAAAATGTTCAGCCTCAACTGCAACCAGTGTTATTTTAAGCCATTAGTTCAGAGCCTGCCCATTTTTGATGGACAGGCCGAAGTGGAAACAAAAGCCTCGGTCTTGTACGAAGTGACAGCGATAGATGGAACATTTGCTTACATTTGTACTGTGTTGACATGTTGGAATTGTTTTTTTTTTATAATAAACTATGCTATTATTAATTAACGTTATTGTTCGTCA
Organism: Brosme brosme; assembly: GCA_900302425.1. NCBI lineage: Eukaryota > Metazoa > Chordata > Actinopteri > Gadiformes > Lotidae > Brosme > Brosme brosme. The sequence continues at coordinate 6,729 of OMKX01097551.1, forward strand.
CTCATTATGGCTATGATAGGATAATTGATAAATATTTTAGATAGATGGCATAAGACGTTAACTCTCGTTCATTCATTGCCGCCCTGTATTATGAATCCCGCCGCACGGTCTACGGTGCGCTTGCGTTGCTTCAATATGATATTTGCTTGTTTGACAACAATAACGCCATAACAAACAAGTTAAATCATATTCCATCGTGAACAATCTAGAGCGCCAAATGATAACGAATATTGCGTTTGATATTAATCAATATCAAATCAACGTCATATTAGGTATTTTCATCAAAAACAACGTATGGCCATGTCCCTTACAAATTTTTTATATGGGGACCAACCCAGTTATTGTAGGCGTATCACATTTCTAAGCAGGTGTGTGTTGCTTTATTGCCCGCGTCCTTCGGCATTCACATCACGCGCGCCTCCTCCAGCCGTTCTCTGATTCATTCCATAAAACGAGTCACACACCATAGAGCATCACACACACCACAGAGCATCACACACATACACCGAAGAGGCTCGCATCGTGCTGTAGGCTATCTCATCCTTGGGCTTTGCAAACGAGGACAACATGGCAAGCAACTTCTACCGAATCCTGTCGTCCAAACGCAATGTTGGCATCCTGTCCTTAGTCGGGGCTGGATCTGTAACAGTGGCTGTTCTGCTTCGCCGGGAACATGTCATCGCAGGGGCGCACGTACGAAGATCGTACCCAGCCAGGTACCCCGTCGTTCACCGTCACACCTTACTCTCCTGTTTTTATTCCTTAGCAGCTCATTAATAGCCCATCATCAGTAAACAGTTCTAATGGACTAACGTAGACTATTTATTAACAAATAATCACGTATATAGGCCTAATAACATATTCTAATCAACAAAAAGTTAAATCACGCATTATCCTTATTTTGATAGCCTACTTTTTGACATAGACCACACTAAGAAAATCATGAGGGTTGTCGTGGGAATTCGTGTAGATGATGGAGGTGCAGACATGGGTTAGCCTATGTCAGTCATGTAAGAATTATTTCTTCCTTTCGGATAGATTATCCGCAGGCCTATTGAGAAATCAATCGAATGCACTGCAGGAAGATCATGTTTTTACTATGGTCTTCCCGATGTTGGCCTATGGATGCGCATGCCTACGTGCCGTTGGTCGAGGAAAGGCGATTGTCCGATAGTTGTTTAATGATAGAGATAACTGGAGGATGGGCAATGTTCAATAAAACACACCCAGCAGTCTAATCACGTTCCATAATAAATAACCCAAAGATCAATAGCCTACCTGCCAGGGAACAGCATGTTTTAATATTCATGTAAGAGAGCAGTATATTACATCGATTTTATTGCACTACATTGTGTTCATCCTCCTCTACGACATTTCAATGACATTGAACTCTAGGCTAGCAGCACAAGCTACATGACATAGTGATCAGTCCAGGGGACTTATAGAGCATCATCCACCCACATCCATAGGATTTTAAAATAAGTAATTTCCCTTTTGTGACAAAATAAACACATTTTTGTACTCACCTGGCTGTTACATATAGCTAAATTAAGGTTGACAGACAAAAGTTATAGTAGGCCTATTGAATAATGATCAGTGCAGGGGAAAATGGTATATTGGACTACACCTTCCCGCATGCTAAACCATTTAGCGCCTTACAGACCATTATTTCTGTTTTGAAATAAATTCTCTGCCAAAAGAAAGCCGGAGCAGTACTGGAGTGACGTGGTCTGCTATCTCTCAATACAACCTCTCTAGCAGCATTCTGGATGAATGGGGGCTGTCTAACAGATGATCTGACAGCTATGAGTCATACTTTATATAGTGTGTGCGGTTGTCCTCAAAGTGTGGGGCACTGTGCAGTGTGTTTTTTCCCTTACCCCCCCTCATCCTTACGGTGCAGGCAACTTATTCAAAATGTGAAAAAACCAACAGCAAAACAGATATATGTCCATATGTAAAAACATATATGGACAAAAAGCACAAGCCGTTGTATTTGCAGATGATGTTTACCTTTCCTGCTGCTGGTACGCGGTTCTTATCCCACAGTACAGCCGTGGGTGCCACCATCACCTAAGTAACGTGTTATCTGGCACGGTGTGTCTAATCTAGTGCCGAGTACCCTGACCTGCGCCAGCACAACAACTGCATGGCCAGTCACCTGACGCCTGCCATCTACGCCAAGCTGTGTGATAAGGCCACTCCCAACGGCTACACCCTGGACCAGGCCATCCAGACCGGGGTGGACAACCCAGGCCACCCCTTCATCAAGACCGTGGGCATGGTGGCCGGAGACGAGGAGACCTATGAGGTCAGGGAACTATTATTAACAACCTCGTTTTGCCACTTCCTTAGTATTCGTTGATTGGCAGTTGCATCATTTCAGCCAAGTTCAGCAAGCCAGCGTTTCACCAGAGCTGGGGTTGAGTTATCACATGAATTCTGATAGTTGTTCATTGACTAGATATTGCTGCCTCACTGTTAAAAGAACAAATTCCCTCTCCGATTGGTCTCGTTTCAGCCTCACTGTCAAGTTTTAGAACAAAGACATGTAGGCCAGAGAGAGGGCTGTTTTTAGACCCATTAGAGACGCTCATTGCCTGGAACCTCATTTGCTGAATTCTTAAGGCTTCAAATGTATGGGAATTTAATGAGCACTGCAGTTATTCATAGTTGGTAGGTCGCTCTATTGTCCATTTATTTATGAGTTTCTTTTTAGGTATGTTTCAAAAGGTTCACACAATAACACTATTTCAGCTGTATTGGACGTATTTTATATTGTAAGATCGGTAACACTTTTTAATAATGTATATTCATAGGTCATAAGTCATAAGTCATATAGCCATTACAAGCAATGTCAAAATCGACTCTCTAGTGACATCACAAATGCGAGTGTCCACCCAGATGTATGATGGATAGATCAGCCTGCAGTCCACTGGATAGGCTGTTAGGCTGATTTACCCATCACACACCTGCGTGGACACTCCCAATTGTGGTGTTGTTACGTTATTATAAAGCATTACCAAAAGATAATTTGATGAAATAAAGCATTTATTTTAATGACTCATACAATTTCATGAAATTGTGGTTTCAGGTGTTTGCAGACCTGTTGGATCCCATCATCAAAGAGAGGCACAATGGCTATGACTCTCGTACTATGACCCACCCGACCGATCTGGACTCCAGCAAGGTATAGTGGAACTGGAACACACGGTTGGTCACATAGCCATTCCCGATACTACTACAACTGCTACTTTGCAATAGGATATATA
>OMKX01097553.1:0-12140 GCA_900302425.1 Brosme brosme
ACCCCCCCCCCCAGCAGAGGTCTCTCAGTGTTGATGGCTAAGGACCACCGTGAGTGGCTCTCCCTGGATTCAATATCAGCTGTTTCTGTTTCTGATTTCTACGCCTTTCTGTGCGTAACTGCGTTGTACACGTGCTATACGTTTTATTTTGGAGCCGGTCGGGTCGAGGCAGTGGATGTGGGTCCTCGGTGCCGTTTGGGAGGCTGCGCGTCGAGGTGGGAGGCGAACCACAGCTGTGTGGTGAGCTGTGGAACTAAAGACGTCCGCGTGAAAGCAGCGCTTACTGAAAACCTATCATATGCTCTTCCAATGTACCACTGTACAAAAAAAACTTTTCAAGATATGATTCTGGGAAATTGGATTATTTATTTCTGTTAATTTATTTTGTCATATTTTTGTAAGACATGAGAAATAGATAATAAAATAATTTCAAAATCTATGTCTTTTTGACAATAATTGTTCCATCCCTTGCGCACATGGACACACTTCCTCTATTATGGCCCTGAAGATAAGGCTGGTGTAGGCCTACATAGCTTAGCAGAGACTATCCATGAAAACGTATGGGAAATGTATTCATTCAGGAACCATTGGCATACATTGTAGTTATGTTTGCTTTAATGATCTGTTAATCCCTGAACTTGATTCATATGTTGTTGGTCAGTATTAAGCTGAAGTTAATTGGTATTGTACTTCAAGGAAAATCAATGTATTCATTATAACAATAACGTCATCGTAGGCCAAACACCCGTGTCGCTCATAACACTATGGTAAGCGAATGTGCATTTCGTAGGCGGAATCAGGCAAAATCATGAATATTAATGAGGGGATAGCTGGAGATTATCCAATCACGTTGGTTAAATCCCTGATCCAATCCAAAAAGGCCAAAGGGTTAGGGACGCATCTGTCGGCGCGATCGCAGGGAAGGTATACTCAATTGTATAGGGGAAGGGGAAGGGGTTAGGGTTAAGGCTAACCCTAACCCTAACCCCAACCCTAACTGACAGACTGCCTGTCCAATCCTAGCGCTTGAGGCGGGACTTTTCCCGGATTCCGCCTACGAAATCCACATTCGCCTACCGCAATAATTGGTCTGCTACTCTTAAGGGCTCGGGTAGGAGGCTTAGCCCCGGGCCGTGGTGCGTAAAAAGAGCAGACCCATTATTAGTGTTTTGAGCGACACAGGTCGCATCACAGGTCGTATGTATCATCATACGATGATGCATCTATGAAAAGGGGTCATTCGCTCTCAATTAAGCTAAAGGAATTTAGTTTAATTGATTAGACTATTAACGTAACACACACACACACACCACCAGGGGCTAGTCACACCACAATATCATACACACCACACGCCTCCCCCTGACAGGAGTGTAGCCTCTCTACTCACTGTGTTGATTAAGTTGCACTTCGTGATGAAGTGCTTCACCTTCTGCAGGCTCAGGAGGATTCTGCGGCGGGTGGAGAACGCGGTATGAGACCAATACAGGAGTGACCTGCTACATGTGACGGAGGAATGCCGGAAGGACGCAAATGGTTGCGACGAGCTGCGGGTTATCTCATTGTTAAAGGATGCAACACATTTGCACCAAACACATTTGATAAGGATTTTGAACCAAGTTTGAACCAAAACATTTTCACATATTGTCTCATTTAAATTGCCTCATCATAGGCTGAGTTTTGCTACACAATTATTTTTTAAATTCCTAATAATTCCAGGCTCAACTTTCCATGGAACTTTCTGCCCCTTTCCAAGTCTAAATGTAGATTATGAAAATGGTGCAAATGGTAGAAAAAACATGAACATCACATGAATTTCAATCCAGATTTATTGCAGCAAAGCTAAAAGGAATATGTCGATTCCTAGTACATAACATGAGGCACGGCCTAAGGTGTCGCAGAACAGTCTAATGAAGCAGAAGCCTAACATGGTTCTGGGCTTTAGAATCAGACGTGTGTATATATTGCATGGTTAGAAGGAAGATGAGAAACCAGACTGTCAACCCACATTGCAGTGTCTACGGATATAAGACAGAAGAGGTGGCATCGCAGTACATTTGCTGGGCAGTGTTAATTACATTAGAAAAAACGTGTTGTACCATGTATTTGTGGCAACAATGGCAATTGCACTTTGCAGTGCATGCTTAATTTGTGCATTCCAGGGCAATTCCTATTGTAACACCATTAGATGGCCGGTATTTCCATCTACTGTACACCACACTCCCCCAGGGTCTTCGGGACAAAAGCTGCCTGCCAACAGATGGAAATCAGCCTCTTTGATTAACTGTTGCATGTTTACAGATGTGTAATCATTGTGCACTGGCCCTGTCAAAAGAGAAAAGAGTAGAGAATGACAGCAGATAGCCGTCATAAGAGCCTGACCCATGATACTGCAGATTACAAAACCTTTGAATGGCCTTGCCGGTAACAAAACACAAAGCATTGCCAAAAATGTCAACGGGCATGAAACGTTTGACATAAAAGGCAGACACACTGTTGTTTTACTTGAGAAACTACATCTGGCTCTGGCCATTATTTACATGTTCTCATGAATCCTCCCTCCCCGTCTCCATCTTGACCCCAACATGGGCTCTACATTCTCAACCATCTGTGCAGTGCCTCATTGTGCAATTAGAGATTGAGATGCATCACTGAAACTTTAATGCTAAAAGAAAACGATGACGGACAACTGATTCTGTTGGATCACACACCATTTGGATGATCCACGACCCGTCCCCACTTGTGTGAAGACATTGGCTAAAATGGTCCGGCTTCAGATATGAAATCAAGCCAACAGAATTGACCAAACAAAAATGTAGATGCATATTTCATATTCCAAGTTTAAAATAATAAAACGCAAACGAGTTATCTCCAATGTTGTGTGCCATTCTTCACAGTGCAATCTTGGGTCTTTTATATTGAATTGAAATGATATCTGTTGCAGTGCCCCCTCCTTCCACAAGGTGGGGCACTGTGACTGGCAGGGAGCTCATAGCCAAACACCAATAGTGCCAATCAAATGAAAAATCAAACATTTCTATTCAAACATCTCGACAGACTCTTTCCAGTAATGTTTGACAGTATAGGTTTTGCTAACCAGCACTGGAGGTTTTTAATTACAGTGTTAATTCTGACTTTAACTGGGGTCGAGTCCGTCTCTCGCGTACCAGATGCTTTCAGTATTTCCTTCCACTTAATACATACTTACATAGTTACAACTCATGCAGGCAAACCACTGCACATACGACATTTACAAAGAATGGCAGATATAAAAAACAAAGCAAAAAACAGCAACATCATGAAGAGCTCTATTGGTTAAGAACCGATCAGGAGTTGTTGACACCAAACATCCCCACGTTGTACTGTACAGGTTATGTCACACATTCAACTCATTCTTAAGACTTTTTATGAACTTTGAGAGGGGTGATATCAATTTGGTTCGGTTCTAATTCAGTTAATGGTTAAACCACTTGTCCAGCACTCGATGCCTCACGTTTATGGCGACATTGTCCTCCTGGAATACAGCGTTTACATGTCGCAGTCCTGTTCATCATCAGATTGTGACGAGTATCAATGAGTACATATCAACCGATTGGGCTTTGCCTAGCTCTAGCTCGGGATGGCTCCATGCTGGGAAATGTACACTGCAAATACAGAAACAACAGCGCTAAACCGGGGACCAACTGTCATTTATATAGGCTATGCCCTGTAGACAAACAAACGCGCACACACACACACACACACTTATGAGTCCTCATTCATCTCTTGGCTATCTGTCCTGGCGATCTTCCTCGGGGGTGCAGGGCTGTCTCCGTCCCCCTGCTCCTGTTCCCGCTTCTTTGCAGCATTCTGTTGACAAAAAGACGCATGGCGGAAAAAGTTAAACATTGCCTTTATGTGTGCTTCATAATGATGCCCGCCTCAAGTGATATGATGGTTTGATTGAACCGATCACCGTAATCTCGGTGGATGTCTAAGAGATCTTTACTATTTTTTGACCATAAAGCCTTTTGGCGCATGAAGACAGACTGGCAGCATTTACCAAGCATCTTTAGAGAGACAATGGGTGTACATGATTCTTATAGGGAAACTTCCACATTGTGGGCAGTAAATCACATAGTAGCAAAACAATGTATGCAAATGAACAAGTTCATTAAAAAAATAACTTCATTGGAGAGAGCAAGGGATCTCTAGCTGCAAGGATAACTTATAAAATGGCCTTTTCAATCAACTAGTAATAAGTAAAGAAGGTTATATCATTTGTGATATTATTATTAGAAATGATTTATCCTAGATAATGATGAACTAAGGCCACGGTAGGCTCCAGTACTGAGCATAACATAGTCACCTTTTTGTCCCACTGCTGATGAAGATAGCGCAGAAGGATGTTTGTTTTCTCTGTTACAATAACTGCAAAGAACCCAAAGGCACACTTCAGTTCCATTTCGACCAACAATATAATAGTTATTAAACCTTGTTTACATTTGAATGCATGTCTTTTTTTAAAGTTGTGATTACACCAGTGACTGCATATCATTTTGAGGCAATGACTGAGACCCAACAGCCCCATCTCTTTAAATTTTGTGCATTTGCTTGCCCATACATTGCTTTTACCCCATCTATCCGTAATATCAGTGTCCCGGTGGACGTATGGTATGTTATACACTCAAGCTCTTCGTCTATGGCTACAAATCATCAATCTGTTAATATATACTGTATGGACCATTACAGGACCTATGCTGTGTTTAAACCTATTTTCACCAAAAATGCGCCATCAAATTTCTATCACTTAAAACAAGTCAGCAATCTCCTGCCACGCCATGTGCATATCAGGCAACCCTGACCCCAAGGCGGGGCCCTGTAGAGGGCTCAGTACTCACTCTGTTCTGAGGGGTATTCACGGGTGGGCAGGTAGACTGACGGCCTCCGGTTCTGCAAAACAACAACCACATGAAACCTTTCATATCATTGGACAACACATGGTACAAGCAAAATCGTCTCCCGATAGCAACCCACTGTAATGCCTACTAAAGCTTGAATGGCTACAGGTGTGTTTAGTGGGGCTACTTACAGAGGCTTTGCAAACGGAGTCTGCATGGAATCGGCTGAAGTTACTCTTATTGTAGACTGGAAGCCCTTTCAAAAAATCAGCCTGTGGGAAGAACATGGGGAGATGAGTAATACCTCGAGATGCAGCAAAATGAAAGTGAATGTGTCATGCTGCATTTCATTTGATTTCTGGATGAAATACATTTCTGAGTGACCCCATTACATTTACGGATACACCATATACTAATTATTTTACACTTTTTTCTAGCATTAATTATATTTATATATGAACATACCAACACACACAGGTACACTCAGTCAAGCTTCCATCAAATCAGTGTAATGCCCTGGCTATTGAATGTCGAATTCTCCAATGCTGTTGTCAGTGAATGAATTGCCAATGATACTAGTTTAACAAAATCAACTGGATCTGGCCAACCTTAATCGATGCCAACAGTCCCATCAGTCGGGCGTTTCCTTAATATTGAAAGCGATTGAGTAGATGTTTCAAAATTTGACAGATGTGGCGTCCAATTTAACTCTGTGTGTAAAAAACTTTAATAGAATGTACCTCGTACAGTATATTAAGGCTCTGGTCAGTAGTGATACAATGAGCCTCAAGTGCCAGAAACAAGGTCCAGTTTGGCCTGGAGGATAGCCAAGCAAGAACCAGCAGGTGAGCTTAGCAGCTAGCTCCCTAAAGTTCCTAGCCAGTGTACATCTTTCCATGGCTATCTACGTGTCAGTGTTTGCGGCTTGTCCGCCGTGTCAACTGAGAATAGTTACCTTTTCCATGACCCTGGGAAAGAATTATGACGCACTATCCCCGGCGTGTGTGGTGGCTCGTCCTGTTTGTCTGCTGTGTTGGTCGTGATAGCAAGCAGTGTGTATGGCTAGCCGAGGTAGCCTGGGACCTAGCTAGCCGAGAAGACTGTTCACGTAGGTCCTTTTGCAGAACAAAACGATACACCTCAAGTGCACATCGTTCTTTTCATCCATTCGGTCCTTGAATCAATCAAACAATTATCCCCCCGTTACTAAATATGTTCTACATTTGTCACAATGTGAGTTAGCTGGTTAGTTACACTGGACTACTCCGGCTAGCATGATGGCTAGATGGTGGCGACGCTTTCTGAAGCCACGCCCCTGAGTGTTCATTGGCTGTTGCTCACCACCACGTGATGTAGGGAAATGCGTCCTATCCCATCTCATTTTACCCTATTTTTACTCTTTATCTTTTACAATAGATGCCCAGTGCAAGATAACTGGTTGAAAACAATAACATAATAAACAAACTTTCGAAATAATACAGGGTTAAAACATATGTTTGTGTTGGGTAAAGTCCTTTATGTTTTTGCCTATTTAGTTATTTAGTGAATAATCGATTATTATTTTGATGATTCTTTTGAGTATTTTTTGTGTGCAGCACAAACTTCTTCTGTAATATAAGTGATTTTTTATTTTTTTAATTGACAATGAACATGAAATACAAACAAAAAAACATAAAATGTTTTGTATTTGACTTTATATTTGTATATCACATAATCCTTTGGAAACGGCTTTCAAGGAAATGACTGGAATGCCCTTTTGGCACCATAGTGGGTGGCACTGCACATGCTACTGCTGTCCCCTTAGAAACAAAAACCTAGCAACAACCCAGGCCATGCCATGGCAACTGCACACGCGCGAACGAGTAATGATTCTGTCGTGGCCTAATTTTATTGAGATTGTGGAGTGATATTCATTATCATGAATTACTTTACATAAGACTGCTACTGAACCCGAGCCTTTCTTGATTTTGGACTGATCCTACCAGAACGTGTTGTAGTTGTTAGCTATTGCAATATACCATTATATGTCAACTACAATGTGTAACTGTCTCATGGGTCTCTGTTCGTTTTATTCGTCGGACAGATTGTGCAAGAAGAAGAAGAGAATTTGAGTTCTTCACCCGATCTTGACATGCTTCTCCGACCATCACCGCTAGGGGGCGGAAACACCGCCACAACAAGAGTGGGGATTGTCTGTCCACAATATACCAATAATTAACAACTATTACGTCGGAATGGACTTCATCCAGCAAATCACCAAGTGTCGAGACCGAAAAACAGGAAAGCGGAAAACAAGTATATGTATCTGCTTTTGAACTGATGCAGGATATGTAGTGGCTTTACGAAACGGTATGCAGAATGGAGATAAATTAGATTATTGGATTGGCTGTAACAGATTATAGCTCGTCTGTTTCTTCGATGCTACATACAAAAACTGCAAGTTACTTGCATGTAGAAAATTAACCAAGGTAAGATTGTCTTTGTAAAATTCTGTCGACCTCTGTAACGTTAGAAGTTATCCGCTCCTCACACCAAATAGTTACATTTTGCCAATACTTCAAGGTTGGCATGGTGTGGTGTTCTTCTGCACATTGCAGGTGAAGTTACTCATATTTAAGCACAGTCAAGTAATCAACGATACGATTTTTGAAAATCTAATGGATTTTGACAAGGTTCTCAAGGGAAAGGTACATTGTGGTACCTGTCCTGTTTATTACTGCAAACTTAAAACGATAGCGATTGGCCTATTGGGGCAGTAGGCCTGCCCGCTTTTATTGTGTGGGCCGTCCGCTCCGTTACTCCAGGGGGAAAGCGTCTTTTCCATCCAGAAGCCCATTGCCCTTTAACTTCACATAATAAGAGGCTGGCAGTTTATTTGTATTTCGAGGAAGAAAAACCCTTTATAAAAACCCTTCCATATAAAAATGATCACGTCAAATAAATTAAAATGTGATGGGCCTCTTGACTAGATCCTTTCACTAGGCTATAACTTATTGAAAAGTTTTATTGTACTTATGATGAATAAATCTTCGAGCAAAGTGGCACAAGTAGGTTGTATAAAAGCTTTTTCACCACACTAACACAATTATGACTAAATGTCGTTTGAGCCTGTGATCAAAATGAAACCATAATGTTTAACCATCAAATTATAATGTATAACTTCACTGTCTTAAGCTCGTACTATGTTGTACTATGTTGTGTTCATATTTGTTGATAGACCTTAGCGCAGAGACTATTACATTTGAGTAGGCCTGCTGTTCTTACTCTAAATCGTTATGGTGATCCCTGGTTTTGCCTGGGCATCAGTTCCTTACTCTAATTCTTTCCCACAGACCACAACATGTCCTTATATAGTAGTGGTATTAAAATAAAAAGGGATTGGTGGAGCTGAGGATATAAATCATTATTTGAATTACCAAATGTGGAATATCGCTTCACAAATGACCATATATTATTTGGTTAAAATAATATGCCAACATGTAATTACACATACAGGAACACAGTGGATACAAGCCCTCCACTATGTTCAACTCTGACCCTTCATCTATTGTATTTAGTAACCAAGGCAGGAAAGCAATATTTTTCCAAAATCTCTTACTTTCAATGGTTCAAAATCTTGTTGATTGTGTTAAAAAAAACTGCTATGGAATTGTTATGCACTCAGTTGAATATTCATTTATTTCAAAAAAAGATTATTGCTCAATGACTTCTTACATCAAACCCAAAACATTGATTTATAATTGCTGCTGTTCTGTACATTAATCCAGCACTGTCATTGCGATTGCTTTTCATAATAAGACCTTCAGAAGGGAGGGTGCACTGGAAGAGGGGTAGGAGAGTTGTGACTTTCCAACACTTCTCTAAGGACTGGGGTAATAAGTGGAAAGTACACTAAGTTTATTTTGGCTTTAGAGAGTTCACCTGGGAGATGGATTGGACATAAAAATTACATTCTTCAAAAATTAAGCTTGACACTACAGCCAGTGCAAAAGTGATTCACAAAATCTAGAATCTTTGTTAATTACATTTAGTGTGGCCCAAATGAAAAACGTATATTTAGATACCAGGGCATAAGCATTTCCTCAGTATAAATTCTTTCACTTAATTTATATGATTATTAAGGATTAAAAAGACAATGTTTATGGGCATGTCTGCCAAGACGTCAGTAACTCAAAATGACCACTGTCTAAAATTGTGTGACATGAAATCTTTAGTTTTATATATTGCTTTGCATGTCTTGCATCTTCAGTATCTCTGTATTGATCAGATTCTAATATGTGGTCTCAGTGTAATCTCCTTGTAAGGGAACACCTGTCTACCTGTCTCAATGAGCTTGGTTGACTGAAAAACAGTCGGTCAGAGCTGAAGTTCACGCAGAATGACTCGCCACCTCTGATCACGTTGTCATAATCCCTGGCTGAGTAGACTTCAGTCTCTATTATACCTGACCGCTGCATAGCCTATCAATAGCTTTCTGAATATGAACCAGCTCACCGGAAGAAATATCAAACCCATATTCATTAAAGTTCTATTCTGTTTTGTTTTTCCTCACAGAGAAGAGATTAAGAGATTACAGAGCGAGGGAGGTGTAATCCCTTGTAATGAGGGGAGAGGTGGTAGCTAGCTAAAATATACTGCTAATTAAGATGTAGCTCATTTGATCTGGTTGTGGCTTGGTTGTTTTCTTTCTTTAATATGAAATGGTAAAAAATAGAGACATTATGGTTATACTGCAAATTAATATCTCCTTTTATAGCCATTTAGAGTTACTTGTGTCCGGTCAGGAACAGTAACAAACAATGAGCTGTAGGCCTGTCAACACACATGCCGGCTGGCTTTACCGGGAGGGCTTTTACTTTGGCGTTCTATTAATACTCACTCAGGGAAGAGGGTTGTCTGAGGGAAGTTACAGATTTGTGATGTCATTGGTTGCTGGATTTTAAATGGCATTGGATACACGCTTTATACAGACCTGGTAAACCTTGATGTGGAGTAATGACATTCAAATATCATAAACAAACAATGTGCATTGCGAAACTGATTAAAGTCACATATACTCTGTGTTGTTTGCAAAAGGGTATGTCAACACAGAAAGTACTGCAGCATTTAAGATTATATTATGGGAATATTTCAATTTCATATAAATGAAGGACATTTCATTTGGCATCTATTGTTGGATTTCGGCCTGGTAAATAATTTGTGTCGACTGACCAATTGTCTAACGCTAGTGCTGCTGTGCACATGTGTGTGAGCCTGTGTGTATGTCATACATATTTCGTTGTGTTCGCATGTGTGCTTGTATGGGTGTGTCCTGCTGTGTGTTCTCCCACGTGTCCCTCATGACCTCCTGTCCTCTGCGTTCCCCTGGTCGTGCTCCTCCTCCACAGCGGCGACCATGCTGAGCGGCCTCATGGACGGCCTCCTCTGCTGCCTGACCGGCAAGTCCACCAACGTGGTGTGCCCCGCCGAGACCTCCGAGCTCGCCGACGGCTACGAGTTCGTGGAGGTGAAGCCGGGCCGCGTCCTGCGCGTCCGACACATCGTCCCCGAGCGGCCCCTGGTGGAGGAGCCCCGGGGCCCGGGGGGAAGCATCAGCTGCAAGCGCCGGATCACCCTGTACCGGAACGGCCAGATGCTGATCGAGAACCTGGGCGAGCGGGCCCGGGCGGAGCTGAGCAACGGGCAGGTCGGAGGAGAGGCGGAGCCCAACGTCAGCGTGGATTTGGAGCTGATCGACCCCGCGCCCGCCGGGGCCCCTGGGGCCCCTGGGGCACAGACGGAGGGCGGGGCGGCGGGGAACCAGCGGGCGACGGAAGTGGATGGAGGAGGAGTAGGTGGAGGAGCAGGAGGAGGAGAGGGCAGGACGCAGGTCAACCCGAGGGAGGGTGGGGAGTCGAAGAACCCCCAGCAGCAGCAGCAGCAGCAGGCCCCCCAGCAGCAACTGGCCCCCCAGCAGCAGCAGCAGGACCCCCGGGCCCGCAAGCGCAAGCCCAAGCGCACGGTGGTGGTGGACTGCGAGAGGAGGATCACCTCGTGTAAGGGCACGCACGCCGACGTGGCGCTGTTCTTCCTCCACGGGGTGGGGGGCTCTCTGGACATCTGGGGCAGCCAGCTGGACTTCTTCTCCCAGCTGGGGTACGAGGTGATCGCCCCCGACCTGGCGGGACACGGCGCCAGCTCCGCGCCGCAGATCGCCGCGGCGTACACCTTCTACGCCCTGGCCGAGGACATGCGGGTGCTGTTCAAGAGATATGCCCGCAAGAGGAACGTCCTCATAGGGCACTCGTACGGGTAGGTTATTATTATTATTATTAATAATGTTTAGAGGTGACGACGGGTACATGTGTTTACACGGTGTCCCCCTCCCTGAGCCAAAACCCTCAGCACTAGGAGCGTGGTCTCAAAGTCTTTGACTGATGTGTATGTTGTCACTGATGTTTGGTACAGGACATTAGTAAGTGTATGTGTGGAATACAACAATGTTCTTTTAAAGTCGGTGTTATCCAAGTCAAAATCAGAATTGGTATTAACGTCATGTTGTCCCCCTCGATCCTATTCTATTTGATCTAATTCTATTGTATTCTATTGTCCAATAATGTTCTGTTCTGTTCTATTCGGTTCTACTATTTCCTTTTCTACCCTGTTTTCTGTTCTATTGTATTCTGTTCTATCTATCCTATTCTAACCAATCGTATTACTTTGCCACTCTATTCTATTGTATTCTATCCTATTCTATATTCTCTCCCATACCATTATATCCTATGTCCTATCCTGTCCTAACCAACGTTTTACACTCTATTCTATCCTGTTCTGTTCTATCTCCTACCTCTCCCGTCCCGTCCCGTCCCGTCCCGTCCCTTGCGTGGGCCCCAGGGTCTCCTTCTGCACCTTCCTGGCCCACGAGTATCCCGAGCAGGTGCATAAGATGGTGATGATCAACGGCGGGGGGCCGACCGCGCTGGAGCCCAGCCTCTGCTCCATCTTCAACCTGCCCACCTGCGTGCTGCACTGCCTCTCCCCCATCCTGGCCTGGAGCTTCCTCAAGTAGCGCCTCGCACACACACACACACACACACACACACACACTCACTCACTCACTCACTCACTCACTCACTCACTCACTCACTCACTCACTCACTCACTCACTCACTCACTCACACACACACACACACACACACACACACACACTCACTCACTCACTCACTCACTCACTCACTCACTCACACACACTCACATACTCACACACACATACATGCATACACA
>OMKX01097554.1:0-14318 GCA_900302425.1 Brosme brosme
TGTCCTTATACACACACACACACACACACACACACACACACACACACACACACACACACACACACACACACACACACACACACACACACACACACACACACACACACACACACACACACAGCTAGTGTACCTTGGGAACATAGCAGTAGATGATCTGGTGGGTGTCGTCCACTATCAGGTGGTCCAGCTCTCTGATGGGGATTTGCTCGAATGCCCGAGTCCGACCCGGGAAGTCGCCAGAGGTCTTTCCAGAGCACACATCCAGAATCTTCTGCTTCCTCTCCTCCTGTCTCCTGCCCTCTTCCTCCTCTTCCTGTGCGTCCCTCATCCTCTCATCTCCTCCATGTCTGTCCTCGTTCGGAGGTTTCTCTGAGCCTCTGCCCGGCTCTGGCAGGGAATGAAAGGGGAAGCTGACCTTAGAGTCAGCCAGGGGCGAGAAGGGGGCGCTGGGCCGCAGACCTGGGCTGGAGCGGTTGGAAGTGGGCTGTGGCACCAGGCCGGGGGTGGTGAGGGAACCACCGGGACGGGGGAGGACTTGAAAGTGCTTGGTATCCCGCTGGGGGTAGAGGCTGAACCCGCCAACGTCGTCCCAATACACAATGATCATCAGGATCATGAACAGAGAGCCCACGATGAAGGCCACTCGCAGCCCACGCCACGTACCCATGGTCAAACAAGATGCCGATCCTCGATTTGGTCAATAAACCGGAAGGTTCTATCTCAGCTCCATGGCGACCATGTTTCACGGAAGGGGGCTGCTTCCTGTTGGGCCACCACAGCTATAGGAGTAACAGGAAGTATGAATCAGAATGTGCTTAATTTGATTTGTGATCAAATGAACAAATGAACATAAAGCATTTGTGATCGGTAGTATTTGGCCAAAAGATACAAACCAAGTTTCTTAAAAAAATATTAATAATATGCCACGTGTTATTGAGATTTTGGTAAATGAACACTCACACTAAAAATTAGACCCTCAGTAATGTATAAAGTCATAAAGTAACCACAAAACATCAATGTATAGCTGCGTGCCTTTCTCAACTAGTGTAAATATAATAAAGTTTGGAACCTGACTGAGGTCCTGGGAACATTTGCTGCAAGCAAGCTGCTCAGTTGTCACTCATATGTGAAAGGAAACTATTTGAGGGGGTGGACTTCGTTTTTCTGCTGGTGGAAAGGTTAGTTGCTTTTTTTTCACAATTGAATAAATGCCTGAATAATCTTAACCAATACGATGCATAGATTTAGTTAGCAGTTATATGTATGTATATACATATTCAAATTCGGAAGTAAGCATGACATTCCGAGGATTCAATTACTGGTTTCTTCTGAGGTTTTCTTTCCAGCTGAATTATTGTGGTTTCAACCCAGAACTCCACGTATACTGGATACGACTATTTTGATCACATAGACGGAAAAATGTGCAACATCCACTAAACCCGCTGGCCACGCTCGCGGACACCCACATGCCATTATTTGCTCCCGCAACATTCCGACAACAAACCACATTTATACATTTACTCCAGGAACATAGGACGCAATTAACGGTTCCCGGTGGTCACTCTTCATACAAAGGCTCTTCTTTCGACAGCCATTTAACAAACACCCAACGGGCGGTAGATTATCCTTACATTTTCACCGTCTCGAAACCCCTTTTCAGCGTGTCCCGTGAACGACTGAACCCCAATTTGGCTCAATTGCTGCAATTCAACAATCAAACAATCAAAATATCACCAAAGTCGCGGTCGTTATTTGTTCTGGTTATTTGAATACGGTTGATCTTTTGACTTACAGCTACATTGCATATCTGCTTAAAGGTGCCTCCACGACGTCCTTTCGTCGCTTTTGGTGCCTCCTCCCCGTCCTCTCTCCCGGTGATGAGACCGCCGGGTGGCCCACGAGAGGAGAGTATAGCGGTCTTTCAATACATCTGTAAAGAATCGCGAGACTTGCACGTATGCCTGCCCGTTGATCCACCAACCCCTATGAAAGAGAAGGGAGACCTTTCACTTGTTGGCAGAACCTTTGTGAGTTATGATTTACTGGAGATATTGGAGATACTGGATGGACCGTTTTTTTGAGCTGTTTGCGCTTGCAGAGACACATCGGATCTTGTCCTCTAAACAGGTCACCGAGACTATAATGCAGTTTATGTGGTTATGAATGAATGCTGAAACCAAATGCCCCTGATTTATGACAGGGACAAAATTACTGTTTGCAGAATGACGACGTTAAACAGTCTTTGTCAGCACGCATCGGATGCCATTTATGGAAAAAATAAATAGATAAATAAATAAATAAATAGATAAATAAAAATAATAATAATAAAGTATATGTGTGTATGGAATGCCATTTGAGTCAAAATTAAATAGATCAATAAAAAGATAAATATGAAATAAATAAATGAGGCAATACAAATATAAATCAATATATATTAATTAGTCAATATATTGAATGAAATAAATAGTTTTTTATTTTATAAAGGAAGTTTTTCAAAACGACTTCATTTATTTATTTCAGGGGACTGTGACATTATTTCATGTCACATTTCCATCTGGTGTATGAAATTGAGTGGGGCGTGGTTATCTCAGACCAAAGCAACAGCACTGAATCACTGAATAAACAGCAGCATATACAAGAGTATACGAAATTTCTGGTGGGTGGAAGGAAATTACTTACACAGGGCCTATAAAAATAGACAAGCGGTTGTGCAAACAATATGGTAGTCATCGATGGGCTCCGATATACCATGCTATTCTTTTTCTGAAATTGATAAAAAGGGTTTATCAGCTGATAATATTCTGCCCTGTATTTAAGACTTTTTAGAAATAATCGGGCGGATAAGTGCCCTTCAAGATATGGATGGATATGGATGACGAAGTCTTAAATTGTTTGAGACTGATTGAGCACCGTGTTCGTATGGAAGATGTCCAAGCACAAGCACAGCACAAGCACAGTTGCGGCACGCACGGGTCTGGACATTCTATTATGTATCTAATTATTATTATCTAATTTTTTTATTATCTAATATTTTCTATTTGACTTATTCATATATTTATAGCCTAATTTCTATATTTGTTAGCCATATTTGTTAAATTTGGACTCAAATGGCATTCCATATATTACACCCTACCTTTAAACCCTAGTGACAGTGATATAATACCAAGATTAAGGGGAATAGTAGTCCGCAAAGAGAATGAATTAACAGGGGAGGAGAAAGAATCATTAATATGACTTTATGTCAAAGACAAATTTCCCTTGGGACTAATCATGAAATAAAATCAACAATACATGTCTCACGGTAGCCTTACCAAACCATACAGCCCTCCATTTGGCATACTGCTCCGGCTGACCCATAGAGCTATTTCTGCACTCCAATTCCAACTCTACATACAGAGTGCTTTATTTTGTACCTTTATCTTCATTCTTGTAATGGTTCTGTCCATTGTTTTCATTTCCATATTTTGCCATTCCACCCCCACATGGGGTTTTCACCTTCCAACAGTGACTAGTTATTTAAAGTAACATAATCTTTACATCAAGGACAATTCATATACAATTTACAAGTATATCATTCATACCGAATGATGGATCCCAATTTTGTGATGCTCGTACCTAATTATGGGTCTGCTCATTTTATGTACAAGGCAGCGCGGGTAGTTCTTATCATCACAGTAGTTTAGTCTACTACTCGTGCCCTGGTACATAATGGCACCAGACCTATAATACGTGTTATGAGCGACACTTGTGTTTGTCCTATGACGACATTTCTGTGAAAGGGGTCTGTTAACGTTTAATATGTGGTGAGGTTTCCCAGTGGATGATTTATGTAGACCGAAAAGTATAGAGAAAACAGAGCTTCAGTGCTGTGCGGATGTAGCCGGAAAAGTAAACAGAAGCAGAGAGCATCAGTAGTGTGTTTGACTGTTTATTTAAAGTTCTCTCCACAGCACCACCCCCCCCTGTGTGGAGGCCTAGTCTGAATGGAGGAGGATACAGGCCACCGTAGCGCCACCGTAGCACAAAAACTAAAAAGGCTATTCGTTTGGTCACATCGCTCCCACACCGCTCTTCTATGGCACCCCCCGCTGGCGAGCGGTGACCCGCTAGCGTTGCCATGCCGGGTTCACCACAAGGTCAGAGGTCACAATAGGAGACAGGGTAGATAAAAAGATTGAGAAACTCCAATTATTAAAACTATCTTTGTCCAGAAAAAGAAAAAAGTGATAGAGAGAGGTAAAGAGTATATTTCAACACTCTCTCCTGGTGCAGCTGGAGTAACGATGCGTGCTTTTTTTGTTTTTGTGATGTCACTAATGTGGAACGTTGGGATCTGTGAGGAGTCCCAAGATTCCGAGCGTGGTCGTCTGCCCCCTCCGTTCAACCCCACCGGTCTCGCCACCTCACACAAACACGGATGTACTGGACATACAAAGGAAAGCAAAGAAGAAAAATGATCTTACATACCATATCCAGAGATGCTCCAACACCTATGTTTCCATTACACGGCTAATGACTCATTTAAACAATTGAAATGAAAAGTTTGATACATATAATAACGTGTAGAATAATGTCAAGAACGCAAAGAGACGATACACCATTGAGAGACTTTACTTTGGGTCATATTTATAATGGATTACCTCCAAACTAATCGTTATTATCCCTCTAACTATAATTACCTTGGAATGTATATCAATGGACTTAAGATAGTGCATGTGCATTCCCACAAATCAACTTCTGTGTTGTTTAACAAATAGACTGACACCAAATAAGCCACTATAATGTTCTGGACAAATGGCAACAGTGACGTTGAGACACACAACTATAACTGTACACATTACAAATCAAGCCGTTGAGGCGAGAATCACACTGAAAGGTCAATTCAGTCAAAGCTGTCCACTGTGTGATCATCATACCTGCGTAGTGGACTACAGATCTCCAAGGGGAATGATTTCTTCGTTGATAAAAAACTCAATGGTCTCCTCCTCCCAGTCTTCCACGTTGCTGTCCAGCTCGTCCGTGTCCACCCCTGAAAGACATTGTCCGGAGCGTCAGCGGAACAGGAAACTAAAGCCACTTTAAAAACACAATAAAAAGGCCAACAGTGACAGCGTCCTATACCTCCTCGCAGCTCCAGACGGAGGTCTTTTTGCTCCAGCAGGGTTTGGACGGCTGCCTCCCTGTAGAGACGGTACTCGTCCATCATGGCCCGGCGCTTGTCCACCAGCTCCTACACACACACAAAACCAAACCCAAGAGCACACAGTATTACCCACCAGCTTACATCAACACAAGCAGTTATAGAGGCTGCAATTGTACAACTTCAAGATATGGATGTAAAAACATTTAAAAGATGCCGGTTAATCATATCATCCATATACAATTGTTGCATTTTAAAGTCTTAAAAGGGGAAATTTGCCTTTTGCTCAATACTGTTAAAACAAAAGCTACACAAGTACAACAAAGCCTCAAAGGCCTCAGATAAGAGTGTCAAGTAGATAGGTCAAACCTTAGAGGCCTTGGACTGACTCAGACGATCCTTCTGCTCAAAGATCTTGGAGTACTTCTTCAGATCCTTCTTGATCACCTGTGAAGGACGAGAGACATCACGATGTTAGGGAGACGATGGCGCATTGAAACTGCATAAAATAACTGCAGACATGTGCTGTGTGGAAGTTTAGACTCCGAGTAAAGTTTGAATCAGGAGATTGAGGTGAGGTCTCATATGAGGCGTGAGGTCATCAGTGGCTCTTAAGTCTTTCATACACACACACACACACACACACAGACAAACACACACACACCTTGATCTCCTCGCCTCCGAGCAGCGTGGCTGGTCGAGGTCTCCACAGGAGCTGACAGAAGCGGTCCTTGTTGTTCTTCTGCAGCAGGCGGCCCTGGAACGTCCACAGCCAGTAGGCGTTGTCCACCTAGACACACAGAAACAGGCACACGCGGATAATGAGAGTTTTGGTCGCGAGTACAAAACAAGAACTCATTGAATCCATCGTTAAGTCGTCGGTCTGTGAGACGTCCGGGGCGTGGCGCGGTTTACCTTGTGGCTCCACCAGGAGACGGAGGTGACGACGTAGCGGCCGGTGGGGTCCCACTCCACGTCAGAGGCCATGTAGTGCTCGGCGATGTTCATCATGGTGCAGTCGGACGTGTCCACGAAGGCTAGAGCTCCATTCATACTGAAGGAAACAAACAAAGCAAGAAGTTACGCTAGTGCACCCCCGCACACATGCAGAGAGCCGGACAGAGATCAGAGTTGGACGGTGAGCTTCGGAGCAGAGCTTAAATCAGGTGTCACACGAGGAGGTCAGAAATGTGAACTAGGATTGTCCTCAGCAGCTGTGGACTATTATCTCACACACACACAAACGTATACCCAACCTACCTCCTGAGTCCAGCCAGCACCAAAAACTGTCCTTGAGGGCTCCAGAAGATGCTGTTGGCCTGCTGTTTGTCAAATGACTCTGGATAGAGAGACACACACAGGAGGGCCGTCAATACAGTTCGACTGGGGTTTGTTTTTACGTGGTCAAATCTATCACATAGGCAGACGCTCAAAAGCACTCACTTATGAGATCGATCTTCCCGTTGTTCTTGACGTGATAGAAGGAGGAGTTGATTCGGGGAGACTCCCCGTGGAGAACAGCAAACTTGCTGCCGTTGGGCTCCCACGCAAACGCTATGATGCCCTCTGCATGGGAGACAAGACGGAGCACAGGGTGAGCTTTCTGGGCTAGGGGACGCCATGGCCGTCGCTACACACAAGTGCTTCTGCGATATGTACCCTTCATCTCCACCACGTCGACGGGGACCTGCTTCTCACGCATGCGGAAGATTTCAAAGTTGGTGACCACGCCCTGAAAGAAAAAAGACAACCATGTGTCACGGTTAAAATGTACATATGATATAGAGCTACAGAAACATATTGACATAATTGCAGATCAAGGGATAGCTTGAGACAGATCTAGAAATTTAGACAGTGATGAACGGAGACCAATATAAAACGATGATGGAAACAATACAAAATGATAGAAATAGAGCTATGAATACAGATAGCTAGAAATGGTGAATGTAAGAAATAAAAATAGCAAGATAAAAAAAGATGGGAAGAGATAGCGAGATAAATGGCTTAAAGTAGAAATATAGAGATGGCACAAAAATGTATAAATGAAGATGGCCGGATGGGCTCTGCCTCATTTCTCCATACCTGGGTTCCCTTGGGGGTTCGGTCCACCTTTACACAGAGGTAGTCGCCGTTCCTCTGCCAGTGCAGCTTGCAGTCCACCACGTTGAACAGGTTGCGCACGCGGATCTCCTCGCGGGTGGGCATAGCCGACAGGGTCACCCTGGCTGGGATGTCCTTGTCCTCGGGCACCCAGTAGGCTATGACGTTATCTCCTGGAGACCACGAGAAGTCCCTGCACGAGAGGGGAGAGGCCTGTTATGAATCTCGCTCTCTGCCCGTTAACCATTATTACTGTCATGTGTGGGCTTAAGCGCTTATCCTGTTTTCCCTCAAATTTACCAATTTTTACAGTTAAGAAGCTTTTTCCCTAGCACAAAACATTTTGGGGAGAAACAAAAATGAATTGTGCTTTTCGCATCACTACTTGTGACCTGAAATCAGAAAGTTTTGTTGTAAAACTTTCTGATTTTTGAATACTTTCTATACTTTCTACAATAAAGACTTACTTGATTCCGAAGATCTTCAGACTCTTCTTGTCGAGCAGACCCATAGACTACAAGAGGAAGGCAGTAATTAGTCTCACTGGTACTCCAATAGGACAACATGGGGCCAAATGCATTAGGAGATGATTGTAAACTTACAGGAGCCTCGTAGATGCTCAGTGTGTCTTGGGTCATCCTGGCAAAGAATTTGCCATCGTGGCTCCATCTGATCATAAATGTAGGTACCGTTAACACATAGGACTGGCAAGCATGCAATACACATTGTGTGACATATTAACCAAGTTGAAAAACACTTATGCAAACAAACACACATTGAAGTGTGATGTTATATATGCTTGTAGTGAGAAAATGGCCATTTCACAATAGACAACACTGACAATCTAAACGGTAAAATAGTGTATATACAGAATAGTGTTTTGTGTGTTCAGTCCTTGGTAACCAGTGTGCTGTTAATTAGTCTTCGTTTAGGTCCTTTAAACTAGGTTGTGCAGTACAAAAAAATTGTGTAGCTATTCCAATTTGTTTGCATGCCTAGATTGTTCTCCGCCCTTACAGTACTTTGGATAAAAGCGTCTGCTAAATGTAAACGTATTTCATTAGCCGCTATCGGTTTGCGTTGTACTCACTTGAAGATGGGCCAGTGAGCCGAGCTCTCACAGTGGAAGCCCCTCTTCTTCTGGCCGGTCAGAATGTCCCAGATGATAATAGCTTGGGGGTCCTCCTTGGTGTCCATCAGGGGACTGAAAGTTACCACGTACCTGCAGGCAAATACCCGACCTGTTAGCACTACTAATTAACATAGATGTACTTATATGTGTAAATAATAAACATTTGAAGAGTTGAAATCAGGGGCGGCCCGAATACATAATTTCATGCTCTGAACATTCGTTCTATTAAAGTTTATTAAAATCACCAATTACGTTACACGTCATTGGCCTCGTTTAAACATTGACATAGCAGATCAATAAGTTCATTATTCAAACCCTCTAAAACCATTTAGAGGGTTTGAGGTGGCCACCACTATGGCCGCAACTGACTAATGGGAGCTCCATCACGGAAAACCAAAAGTCCTGGGGAGAACCCCTGAACATTTAATAAATATATAATCAGGTCAGGACAGCAGGTGTAAATTGCTTCCAAAGTATTCTAATAATGTTCTTATATCCGAATACAAAAACCTCAAAGTATAATTTGGTCATCCCATGTTTGGCCAGGACATTTTGATGATGATGCTGCTGTTACCTCAAATAAAGAGTTGACGTAAAACATTCTCGGACTGAGGAATGTCTCGCACCCTTACATATACATTTGTATTTTATCCCTGGGATATTCAAACGAAATGTAGCCTAACACATTTTATTTTTCATAAAAAAATAATTGAAAATATGCAGCAAAACAAAAATATTGATCAAATAAATAATAACAAGACTACCCCCTCAATTAACCAAATCAAAAGTGGGACCAATTACAAATGGACTATGCGAGACTATAAGGATGACACAAACAGAAGTTATATATTCTTCACGTGCCCCATGAATGGAAGACCACAACCAAACCGCCAGTGAGTATAACTGCTAAGAAAGAAAGACCCAAAAAATAAATACCCTCAGCTAAAGAGAATACAGAAGGCATGTGCTTACCTCTCGCATGGGGAGAAGTCAATGAGGGACACTCCCTGGTGACTGAACCTCTGGATTTGCTTGAACTTCTCACCGCCCCACAGCGCAATGCCACGCTGGTGGAAGGTGGCCAGGTAGGTGCCTTTGGGAGACCAGCGCACATACGTTTCCGTCCAGCGCTGCGGGTGGACACAGAACACATTAGGGCTGTACTGACTCTGAATTGTCCAAGGCGGATCCAATTCTGTAGTTCATTGCGATTATTTGATGATTTGTTAATATAAAAAAAAAAAACATGCTGTGACAGTAACCAGTTCACGGAAGCAATTGAGGTGACAGGCATACTCAGTCCAACCAGAGACTCTGATCTAACGATAACATTTGACAAGAACTGAGGTACATTTGAAAGACATTGCATATTCAACAGAAAATCCCTGTACATAATTAAGTGTTCTACATCAGGGGGGCAAAAGTCAAAAAAGGCGGACCAAGCCAAAGTGGGTCTAGCAGTGCTGGGCCCTGACCCGGGACTGCCACTCTTTCTGCCCCGCTTCAATGCCAACACAACCAGTCATGTCATTATCTCCATCCCTGAGAATTTAAGACAAACAAACTGCACTCACCGCTCTCTCTTCGACTGTGATGGACTCCTTGGCGTCATTTGCATAGATTGCGGTTCTTTCTCCCGATTCGTAAATCACACTGAAGTGGTCACGGCAGTCTGGGTCCTCGATCCAGTGGCGCATGTTACCCTGCACACAAGGACAGTTGAGTCACCATTCATGATACAGTTGGTTGTAATCTTTGGCTCATACATTGAATTGTAACAGACTGAACATTGTTTCCAAGGCGATGAAACTTACAAAGTCCTTGAAGTCCTGCTTTTCTGGAGTCTCCCATTCATCACTAATGTTCATATATCTGGGGGGAGGAAACCATTGTCAAATAGTTGCAGTAATATCACTCACCTTCTCAACTGTTCTCAAACAATATCTTCTAGCACTCATCTCCAATATTCCAGACTTACTTGTCAAAATCAGTGAAGACATTGACCCTGAAGGTGTGCTGCTTGTCCAGTTTGTATCCATCAGCGTTCTTCACCGCCTCTTGGGCCTGGGTGGGGGCCAGGTACTCAAGAAAGATGTACCTACACAGAACAATTTAAAAGTTATCCCTATGACACAACACTAGGCACTGGGGGTATAGCAAAACTTCAAGAAAAAAAGTAACAAATGCATGGTTCTACCCTTTGGTGATTCCATTGTCCATTGGCCAGAACTCATTGGTGATCTTGCCGAACTTGGAGAAGATTTTATTGACAACGTTCTTCAATTTTTCCAGACGCTCGGGGCCAACTTGGGGGACATTGTCCACCACCACCACGGAGTCGATGCCATCAGCCTCGAGGGGCTTCTCCCTCATGAGGTCACTCAACAGCTCTGGGAACATTAGAAGAGTGGGTAGTCATTTGTATGTTGGTGATTTATGGCAGACGTAAACACATTAATAAACTAAGACTGTGGTGTTCATACAGTTCTCATCTGACAATCACGGAACGACAAATCCTAAACCCATTTTTGATTCAACCGATTTCGATGCTAATTTGGCGATTAACTATGCAAATAAGAGACCCTGATAGCAATATCACAAAAGGTTAACTGCACTGGAGAATAGTATGGACCTAATATCAAGTGGTTTGCTGCCGGTTTTCTGTTGCGCCATTTATGCGACGTGTGAAAATCGGTTCATTGTGAAAGGTTTGGAAGTCGGGACGCCTTTATGAAAGTGAATAGTATTAGACGCATGTTCTTGAGCTCTAGTTCAGCTATACATGACATGCCCGTGAATTACACCGTGCTTAGCTATTAAGCATGGAGCACTAGTAGCCATTCACACTCGTATAGGGTCAGGAATCGCTTCTGAAAAACTGTCAATCGGATAGCTAACTGACGCTCCTCTGTAGCTAGACCATATGCTAACTTAGCGTTAGCTCCGGTAGCACACCCAGTAGTAGGCCAGAAGCCGGCGTATTTCCATCGAGGCTCTTACCGTCCTCTTCGATGTCATCCACGAAGTCATCCGAGTCACTGAATGAAGGTTCCTCTTCTTCATACTCCGGATCGTCCGCCATGTCCATGGTTTCGTGCATTTAACAGGTTAGCTGTGGAAATGTATAAGTAAAGGAGACGAATCTAGAAATTTAGAAGGCTTGGCGGTTCCAGACTGGTGAGGCACCATGTGCGATTACGTGAAAATGGACGAAGCGACGGAAATGCAAGACCGGAATTTGCGTGTATCTCTGTGGCATAGCGTGGAATACCGATTGTAAAAAATGTGGAAGGGCTAAACATGGCGGCTTTACTTAGCATTAAGCCTATCACTACAACCTCAAGTCAAAGAAAAACATGCAGCGGCGCCTTATTTCTTGACCTGTACGCGAATGTAGGAAGCTAGTCGCCGGGAAATCCGAAACAAGCGCCCGCGAGATGGATATCATGTAAACTTGTCTAAAACTGTAGCATTGTATATCACATAATTTGACACAGTCAAATGTATCTCGCAAATGCTTAACAACATAGACCGACCAGTGTTATTCACACTAAAACAGAATTAAAGATAGGATGTATTTCACATTTCTCAGCTAACGTTAATCATTAAATGTTATGAGCGTTGAAAGGGTAATATAACTTGTTTGCCCAAATCAGTACCATGGACGGGGAGTGTATGAAGCTACTGCCCCAAGTTTGTAAAGTCCTGGCGGTCTCAGGCAAGTCTCTACCCGATGACACCAGCTTGGAGAAATTACTGGACTGGTTCAGCGGTCTCACGAACATAGGCAAGTATCCTAAAGTACAATTAACAACGTAATGCCTTCCTAAATGTTGGAAGTTTGTTCTTCTATGGCGATACGTCGATGTAAACACTGAGACACATTGATGACGTAAATAAAAACAAACGTGTTTTATGTAATCCTTGTATGACATGATACATCTGTCTTTCCTTCAATCATAGGCACGGGTCTATTAGAAGTATGTCCATGTCTACCTGAATTCATATCCACTGTGATTCATCACACGTCTCCCGACCCCACTATACTCTCCTTTACTTTCAAACTCACTGGCTTATTGGCTGCCACCAAGAGCAGTTTCAAACTGCTACAGGTAGGCTATTTATATCATACAAATGATCAAAATAGTGTTTAGTTACGTTTGGACGCACAAGGGTTTCACAGAAATTGTTTTTGTTCTACTGCAGGAGGACTCTCTGCTGCTGGGGTCGGTCTTTGACCCTCCTCATCGCTGGCAAGAAGCCGGTTTCTGGGATGATCCATGCGTGAGGATAGGCTGGGTACAGGGTATAAGGGCAATGCTGCAGCACTCTTCTGCTCTTCACTTCCTGGTGGAAACAGGTAGGCTGTATGTTCCTGTATGTTTCTAAGAATTTATTAGGAAGCCCCACCCACCTCTCGGGTCATGTATTATGTTATGTTTACCCATATTAATGGAGGTAAGAGACCCACAACATATAACTGTACTTAATGAAAGTGTACACCACTGTACATTTTTATATCGAACCATAATCATCCTGACTCTCCTCAGACTTCACCAAGGTCCTCTTGCAGCTCCAGACAGACACAAGTCTATTCGTTGCAGCGGCCGCCAATGATGTGCTAGCCCACATCCTGGTCCACCAATCCCAGTTGTCAGAGAAGTTTGTGGACATGGAGAGAAAAGAGAAGAGCAGCATCGGGAAAACTGTCGCGATGGATGCAGACATTCAGCGTCTAGCCCTCACCCTGGTGTCCAGCAATGATTATGCGACTGTCGTCATGGCGATCTTGGAGCATGTGAAGGCGTCTTTGGTCTCCAAGGAGAATAAAGAGCGCCACCAGACCCTCCAGGGTCTCAGGCTACTGATCCTGGTCTTTGGCCAGGCGAGAGCTCCTCTTCTGGGCATTCTGCTCAAGACCGTGTCGGAGCCCTTGGAGGCTCTGGTTGCAGAAGGGCACAGCCAGCTCCATTTGCTTCTGCTAGATGTTCTTCTCACTGCATACAGGTGTGTGCACATGTTCAAGTGGTTAAGCTGCCACTGTGTGCATTTTCATCACAAAGGACATTGTGTTTTTTGTAATGACCTACGAACCTTTTTTTTTTTTTTGTCCGTCTTTTGTTTTGGATGTCTTCAGCTGCTCCTCCCGCGACAACCCAACCAAAGACCAACATAGCCTAACCCGAGGCCCAGACCTAGATGACCCAGGCCAGCCAACCAGCTCCCTGATTTCCCACATGCTGGATACCTACAAGCCCCCTGAACTAATTTACGCTGGGGCGGCACTTCTGCGCAGAGACCACCGGTAAGGCTATGTTTAAAGCAAGGAACCAAACAAAGCTAGCAATAATTCAGAAACGTTATCATATATGTATCAATAACTGTGTTGACTGTTTAGTGACTTAAGCCACAAAGCCAAGGCTGCAGGACTGCTTCTACTACCCCTCGAATTGATCACTGGCCTTACTCTACCCGGCACACAATCTGCAGGTAACGCACAAGGGTGTATTTCGATTTTGCAAATTGCCTTTGTAATCATATCATATCTCATAAAATGTATTTTCACTTCTGTGTTGTTTTTTTGTACGTAGATCACCTGTGTCCTAATAATTTTAAATGTACAGAATGACCTTGTTATACTGCACATCGAACACCAATCTTTGCTTATTTAACATCTTTCATAATTTAATCGATTTTCCATTGGAGGATCAGCAGAGCAGCGATCCTCATTGGCTGAGCTGATGAACAGTAAAACCCCCTGCGTCTCTCTGCTGTGTGTCTGTCTGACACACGCCACTCTGCTAACGTGCACGGTGAGATGATGGAGATCTGGAGGAGCACACTGTACATACTGTGTGGCAAAAATATCGGCACCTAACTGTATGCCATTGTTTCTCTCACTCTCACTGTCTTTCCCTCCCTCCATCATTCTCTCTCCCTCCCCCC
>OMKX01097561.1:0-12761 GCA_900302425.1 Brosme brosme
AACTGTCCGCCCATTTCCCATCAGTGCAGAACCCCATTTGACCTCGGTGAATGTAGCCATAGGACTCCCATTGATTGATGCATGCATTTGTAATGTGTGGCTGTACATGCACGCGCATGTGAGTGTGAGTGTGTGTGTGTGTGTGTGTGTGTGTGTGTGTTTTTGTGTGTGCAGAAGTTTGGAAGGACACTACTGTCTTCATTCCAACTGCCTGAGCTCTGAAAACAGATAAATTACAGTGGAAATGCTACCCTTGTAGCCAACAGAAATGATATAAGAATATGTAAGACACGCACACACGAGAACAAACATTTCTCATCCGACACCGTTCAATTTTCACGCTATCGGCCACCAAGTGGGATAGAATGAAATAATAAATTGGCTGTAAGTCATACAGGTTCAGCGGTGAGGGCAGTTATGACGCTACACAACTAAAAGCACACTTAAAAACAGCATTACCCTATCACCATTAACATCTTCAACATGCTTTTTCTGATCCACCTACACAGCGGCTATACAAAGATCTCCCCCCCCTCTCCTCACGGTACCTTCTGGTCGACGATGGAGCACACCAGGTCCTTGACGGCGGACAGCGACAGGTCCCCCACCTCCAGGTTGACGGTCTCCCTGGTGAGTCCGATCTGGAGCAGGAAGGACACGCCGTGGAAGGAGCCCCGGGAGTTGGTGGGGCTGGAGGCGATGTGGCTGCCGTTGGAGAGCCGGGTGTAGAGGGGCCCCGGCGGGCTGGGCGACGGAGACGGGGTGGGCGGCGAGGATGGGTGGTGCGGATGGAGCGAGTGGACGTAGGCTCGAGGTAAGGACGTGGGGGAGGAGGTAGACATTGGGGTTTTTCCGACGACGACGGGGCCGGTGGGTGCAAAAAATAATTCAAACAAAGGAGGGTTGTTTTGTATTCTGAGTCCTGGCTTGTGCCCCCTAAGCACCGCCGGTTCTGTGTACTCTCCTCATTCCAAGGAAAATGAAACAGGTAGGCGCCCTATGTGTTTAAACTGACATTGTTTGGGGGGTTTTCGCATGAAGTAATGATGGAATTCTCTTGCAGATGCTTGACCGCCCACCTTAATGCACGCAGGTGAATGTGATAGTTCTCATCGATTCCCAGGCTTCAGCAACTGAGCTTGAAAACTTCATGACCACAGACCTTTCTTCTCCTTGCTGAAGTCAGTAAACCACTCCGACCACAGGAAACCTGCCACTAAACAGACACAGAGTTGTTTCAATGATGTTATACGTTTCCAAAAGAAATGTTAAACATTTTGATAGAAAAGAGTCAAAAGAAAAACTCCAACATCTGGCTTCTGAACATCTGGACCACTCCCACTTGCGACTGGATTGCTGGCAGAACATAACCAAGTCCCAGAATGCCAGCAAAACAAGTTATACAATCAGCGAATACTGCTCGTTGACATATGCTTTTACTGTTTAAATGCGTATTCACTTAAAGCCTATTGATCTGGAAACGATATCAACACAATTGTGAATTATACGTTACCTTCACAATGAGCAAAGGCTGCTTTCCTATCCATTGTAAGTGAAGCACAGAAACTTAGCAACTCCATCAACTGTGGAACGCGGAGCGTAAAGTTCAATCAACTGTTGTAAGCCGCACGAGTTAAGAGCCGTTCACTGTTACGAATCTAGTTTGTCTTGTAATACGCGCAATGACCTTCTGAAACCTCCGCTTTATGAAAGTTTCTCTTATCTTTATTCCGCTATTGCCAGATAGTAAATTCATGCGCATCTTATTATCGCTCCAGCTGTGCCTCTACTCCCCCCGTTTCACGAGAAAATGAGCAGAGATAGTCCCTGGGGCTTGGAGTTTTTATTACTTTCTTATTGCTGGGTTTCCGTATGTGGATAGGAATTTTCGAACTACAGTCTCTGAACAGCTATGGCGCCTCTGACGGACATGGGATCAACGCGCATGCCCCTTCCTTTTCCGTTATTTGAACTTATGGTACGGTTCTCAAAACTCTAAAGACGCTACGATATATGAAATCATGAGACGTTAAAAATCTCCATTTTCCAAACTCCTTTTTTGTCTGACCTAACATTCTGTGATGCTGCGATAACACTCGGGTTATAGGCTTTATATAAGATAAGATAGATAATATATACTTTGATGAACCCGAAGGGACATTTCATCTGGACACCGTACTGCAGCTCCACAATGGATAAAATTGTATACGTACATAGCAAAAAACATTTCAACAAATAGCTTTCTATGTTACAGTTTTCAGATACACCCCTTCTGATGACACAGAAGAAAAAAAAGATTACATACAGTAATACTGCTGTAATAATACTACTACTAGTAATAATGCTAGTACTACAGTTAATGTCGCTTGTCCCATTTGTTTAGGATGAAAAGCCTTTTATCAATAGATCAAACTTTGTAACGTTACTATTTTCATAAAATTACAAAATGAATTATAGACAAGGATCACTCACAAACAAGTTAAGTCCAACTCATTTATTAACAATGGTAACAAAAATATACAGATTGAAATCAGCAAGTCAATATTGTGGAAATGTCGGGTCAATCTTCTGGGACCAGGCCATGAGTCCCCCGCAAATGTCTTTGACAATGATGTCGTCCACTTCTGATGTGCTCATCTTCTCCAGGAGCTGAACAGCCTTCTGGGAGTCATTCCCCAGCTTACAGATCACATACACTGCCCACGGACCACAGGGCGTCATGCAGCAAAATACATAAAACACAAAAGAGAGTTACACATTGTAGTCATATTAATTTGTATATTATTTCAAGGCAACTTTTTATAAGTTAAGTCATAGTCCCCTGTGAGTGTCCCCTTAATCAATGTTGCATGATTAAAAGATATGCAAATAAACACACAGACATGATTATAGTGGATCATAAATGAGTACAACTCTGTTTAAAGCTCTTTCTCATGGTGAATATACAGAGCACAACAAAAATAACATTGTGAATATTCTCCTTTTCTTTCTTTTCGGTATTTCCAAGTGTGCCAGCTGCTGTTGTCATGGAAAATAATAACCTAGCAACCACCATTACATCGTAGTCCCTGGCTCTCTAAAATACTAAAGACGGCATTACAAACGCATGCATATGTACTAGTCTGCTCTCGATCCCTTACGATTCGCCTGCCTTTTTAGACGCAGAGGCGTTCAGACGGGTTACCTGGAAGCGGGCCGTTTCCCAACATCTGCCCTTTCGATTGGTTGATGCTCTCCTGGAGTAACTGGAGATGGTCGCTCTTCCCCTGCTGCAGGCTGCAGAGTGGAATGTCTAGCGGCAGAAGGCTGAGGATGGGAATCGCAGAGCACTGGAGGGCAGCCTACCACTGAAATACATCAGTGTGTATAACTATTGGTATTACTATTGGTTAAAAATAGAATCATTTTGAATTGATCATATCATAGGTAGACGCACCCCTGCATACACACACACATGCGTGCACACGCACACACACACACATACACACACACAACATCTACCATCTCTGACAAAGCCAAAGGATACTGAGGGAGAAGGGTAGCTGGCATATATCCACCTCCACAGGAGGGCGCACATCCAGCAGGAGATGGGAGGATGCATTGTCCACGATAGCTTTATACTCCTGGAACAACAGTGTCACCAAAGCATAGCAGTGTCACAATAGCAGTGTTTCATGTCCTGTTAAAACAAATGTGTATGGAGTATTGGAAAAACACTTAATTTGTTCAAAACCACGCGAGGGATACGATCAGTATAACTTGTACTTCCATGGCATCACAAGATTTCTACGTCTAAATGAAGCCCTTGTAAAATCGCTATTACGCCCCAATCATTCAGGATCTCCATCTCCGCCTAACGGCCTGGCCAGTTAGAAAGCTTGACATTCAAGTGCTATAAACAAACCTAATTCACAAGCGCTCACTGCCAAACAGAACACACTATTCTCTTTCCTTTAGAAAACCTTGACTTCTTAGAATACTCATTTCCCATTTAGGGTTGGACCAGCAATAAGATGTAATCACAGTTTATGAATGCACGCAAAGAAAGAAAAAACAGAAAATTAAGGGAAATTATCAAATAATCGTTGCTAAATACACTGAGTCACGCTAGGCTCTTTTGCTGTGTGTGTGCGTTGTGCGTGTACCTGCACCGTGATCCTCTGATCTTTGGAGAGGAGGTTGAGTCTGCGGCACTGCCGAACAAGTAGAGAGAAAAGGCATTTGGAAGCAATAAAAGTACTTCCTACAATTGAGGGGAAATCTGATGTACTATTCAATTATGCGATTAGATGGCCAAAATGATTACACGTTTTAACATATCACCTGAAAATAATCAACAAAACAAATGCTGGTGCGAGAGTTCACAACTGGTTCAATGCATAATCCTCCAATAGTTGAAGGGTTCATCTACCTCGGTTGAATCGTATTCATTCGTCCATAGTATAAGAGGCCAGGCTGATGCCGGGGTGACCCACCTTGTCGGTGGCAGCAGAACCACAGAGGGCCTCGTAGTCCGCCAGCTGGGTGACTGAGGGTTTCTCCCCACACACAGCACACTCGGGCTGCCTGGGCCGCAGCCTGATGGACCTGAACCTTGTGTCCAGGGCGTCAAACATCACCAGCTGCTGCCCGCAGGAAGCTGCATGCCCACCTGGTCAAGGAAGAGGCCTGTTTTTATCGGGAAACATCTGCCTGCCAAGGGCTTACTCAGAGGAGGCCTGGTTGGGAATGTAGCATGCTGGCATGGTAACATTTAGATGTGTGGTAGGAGCGGTGTGTGTGGTTGTGTGTTTTTGTCTGTGTGTGTGTGTGTGTGTGTGTGTGTCGGAGGGGCGCATTCTGGTTTAAGTACATTGGCCAGGTGTAAAACAGGGGAGCACACTACAAAAACAGGATCAGTACAAGCACAGTTCTGAAGCATAACTTTACAAATCTGCCCTTGTTGTTGATTAAAAAAATTCCAAGACACACAATAAACCTTATTTGCATGAATCCAAGTTAAATGGAATTACATGTGATGCAAAGCTCCACTACTTGAAAACTTGTATGCTGTTTTTTCTCAGGTTTCTGGGGTTTGCAGTTACATTTTCAATACATTATGTTTTTAGTAGCATTTCAGGTTATAAATGATATATTCATGTTATAGATTTGTACTATTTTAGGTTGGTTTTGAATGGCGAGAAATCCACAGCACACCTGGCCCATATCCACAATATGACAGTTGGAAAACTCTGGCAACATGTTTGTCTGTTCTTTTTGACTTGTTTAATAAAACAAAAACAATCAGTGTTTGCCTTGCCTCATACAATTGAATGTTATCTACTTAAACTCGATTTTTTTCCCCCTTCACTTATTCAACAAAGACTTAATGATATACTTTCTTTACAATGACCAGCGATGGTAACAAGGCAGCTATTAATAGAAAACACACGAGGAAGGAAGGATACATCCTTGTCCAGACGCAATCTTGATGACCTCCAGAGCTTGGAGACATCCCATAATTCCTGGAACTGAGACAAAAGAACAACATTAACACAAACACACACACACAAACACACACAACCAACTAAAAAACAAACCGTCACCTCATCATCACCTAATCGCACTTATTGTTTGGGGGGGGGAAAGGGTGGAGGAAGGGTGGGGTAGCAAAAGGAAAAGAGCCCCTCACCCACTCCCAGCACCCCTCCGTCAGAGCAGTTGGTCACCGTCTCAGCTGGAGGGGGGACGGGGTACAGACACCTATAGCACGGCCCTCCTCTGTAGTTATACACCGTCAGCTACACCCAGCCCACCACAAAGACAACAATAGGTCCACATTAGCAATTCAGATCTTTTACACATGTTTGAACTTTGGCAGGACATTTTTTATTTTTTTATTTCACCATTCCCTCCATTCTCAGGGCGCTGGCCGACACGAGGGGCTTGCGGCTGATCACGCAGGCATCGTTCACCAGGTAGCGGGTGGGCACGTTGTCCGAGCAGTCGGCCACGATGTCATACCTGACGGTGTCATGGAGGTCAAGGATTCGCCAATGCTTGAAGAGGGTGTTTTTTTTAATAGACGTGAGGTGCCTTGGAGCTGGCAACTCGGGGCAGGCTAGACGAAGTCAGTGGGTGAGGTGAGCGGGTGGGGGTCAGTAGGTTGACAGTGGTAAGAGGGGTCAAAGGATACTGTTGGATCAGTTGCAGGGCATTCTCAGAAGAGAGCTGGAGGTGGTAGGGTATGCACTCTACTGTCGAGTTCAGCCTGAGGACATAGAAGCGCAAGGACAGAGCACGTCAAAACAAACAAATACATTGTGCAATTGGGCTCAAACCCTGCACTGACGGTGTCTGTCCAGGGCCAAAGTAATTTACTGTACCGAGTTGCTGGCTTGAAAAGTGCAACAAGGAAGCAATTCAGAAATCCAATGAAATGGCGCCCCCAAGTGGTCATGGTTATACACTGTACACTCGCCACAGTAGTGCCGATTGTGGGTGAGAAAGCCACCCAAAACAGCACTCTCTAAAATAACATGTTTACACAATATTTGCAGACTGGGGTGAAATGCTTGACCATATATAACCTGTGGTGAGACTAGAACGCGCCATCCCATATTACAGAGTAATCAAAGGGTCACAAAAAGCTAGAAAAACAGCAAATCTTCGATAAAGCATTGGATTTATATAGCACTTTGCTTAGTATCGAAAGGCGCTTTACAAAAATAGGAACAACTTTACTTTACAAAACAGTATTATTATGAAAATAAATAAATAATTGTAAGTACATAATAACATTGTTGCTACAGCTGATTACACACTGAGTTTCTCAGAAGCACTATTAAAGCACATTGGTAGAATAGGGCTGAAATTGATATGTTACAACATTGGTACTAGCGGACAAACTTACTCACACACATGTAATGTAATTGTATGCAGGATAGATGTGTGCAGGCATGGTCAAGTACAATTTTATTTTCACATAACTAATGGCAATTTGATTTCAGCAATTTAAGACAATACAGATACACAGTCATATTTTAAAATCGTACAACCACCTCAACGACTAAGTACCAGAGATTGCTACGGAGCAAAATACACACGTCAACTGCTTCTAAGTGTGCTACAAAAACCACTAAAAGGAGGTACCTGTTGACAGCAGTGGCAGCCGACAGGGCTTTGGCCTGGCCTTGGCTCTCCTCTCTATGCAGCACTTGTCTGTGGAGGTTACTGAGCTCCACCTCGTCATAGTCCAGCAGGCCCAGACGCCCTGGGGTTGATACCAGAAGAAAGGAGCTGTTATGAGGGGAAGACTTGGAGCCCTCATAGGTAAAGCCTTTAGCTCCACACCACTGTAGAGTAGTAGACTCTATGCATTGCATCAATAGGCTGACATTATTCTAAGAAGTCGATCAACTAGAATGGGTTTCAGTGGAGCAAATTGTTCAGGGTGAGTATTAAGTCCAATTATGTGAAAGCACATAGTTTAGCAGGTGACATTAGGTATGTGATAAACTGACATGATTGGTTTCTGGTGTGCATTAACTGGGCACTTTGTGTATATCAGACACTTATCCCATACATGTACAGAGTTCCCCTTTTCTCATTAAAGCTGGCAAAGCTGCTTGTGCTAAAAAAGTAAGCAAGTATTTATAGATCTCTGTAAATGTCAGAAGCCAGAATAGAATGTAACAATAGTTAAACCAATAATGAAAAATGAACCATTAGATTAATTAACTAAAGAAAGAAACATGCAATATTATAATGTCTATATATTAAGATGGTTATACAATTAAAAGGGGTCTGTGTTATGGTTTCTGAACAATTGTGTCAGAAAGTCAATGGCCATGGCTCCTCTTTGTTTATATTCATCCTACTAACATGACTACCCACCAATCCCTGCTGCAGCTAGATACTGTGCCAGCGGGCAGCCCAGTCCTCCACATCCAACCACCAGTACAGAGCTCTGGGAGAGGTTCTGCTGACCTGAACACAATAAAGACCCATGATTATCATTGAAATCAAACTACAGTGCAGCACAACATTTTGAGATGATGATTTAAACCCTTTCTCATACACTTCAATTAAATAAGCTTACCTCGGACGCCTAGCTCTGGTAGAAGAAGCTGTCTGCTGTAGCGCATGATGTCCTCGTTTGAAAGAGGTTTGGACTCCAGAGGGGCCAGAGTTGTAACTTTGCCAATCAATTCGATACATGGCATCTCGTTCTAGAAGCAAGAGGGAACGTATGAATGACTTTATCTCAGGCAAGCGGCAATGCAATGGCAATAAGATGTTTCGCACAACCATTAAGCTGCATTGTTCCGATTACAGTATTGGAGCTTCGTGTAGACAAACCCGCTATGAAAATTGCACAATGAAGTTATGAAGCTTACGATCTGTCATTGTCAATGTTAACCAACAATCGAACTTTCGAGTAGATTCCCAAACCTTTTCTAATTGCGCCAATTTGTTCTTCAAAACGTCTAACTCCTTCTCCTTTTCCAGGAGCTGTGCCGTCAAGCATGATACTTCGTCTGCCATCGAGGTTTTGAATCAGAATAAGGTAAATGTAGATACAATTGTAGACATGGATGTTATGTTTACCACTAAAAATGCATGAATGTTGACAAGTGTGGCACTTCCTGGTTCAGCACGTGGAATGAGAACCACGTGACTCGATGATAGTGGGCGGTGCTCCAGTGGTCTCAAATGAAATGATAAAATGTGCAGATATAAAGTAGGTAATTTAGGGGTCAATTATTTGATCTATAAGGTTTTACTAGTGAGTTACATCTCAAAGACTTTTACACATTACACATTTGCATGAATGTGGATATGTTATGCTATGGTGATGGTAGGAATTGGTTCTGCAACGAATTGTGTCCATTATATGGTTTAAAGTATTTTTATAGATTAGGCCTATGCTATTTAAAGGCGAAAATGTCATATTTGTTTTACAGGCTACGTTTAGTCTCAATGACTTCCTGGGTCCAACAAGGCTACCTTTACCCCACCGCATAAATAAATGCGCATTAAACTACGTTAACATCGAAGGACCATGGGGGCATGTTGTCGTGATCTGCCAACCACAGACATGACAAACGACGGCGTTTAGTTGTTGTTAAATTGACCCTTGGGACCAAATTAACTACACTAGTGACGTGCGCATTAAACGGCGCCCAGGGCTCTGATTCCTCCTCCCTCGTTCACATGATCTGTAAACCCTTGACTGAGGATAGTGAGGAATGTTGACGACTCACATATACTGCGATGAATGAGCGTCGCCACGGTCCGTTAATAATGCATTTTCTTAATGTTTTGAGTATCTTTGGGATATTGATCAACTGTATCAATGGAATTCCATGGACACAAGAGAAGGTAACAGCAAACGTCTGACAATTATGTCATAGGTTACTAAATGATGTGTCTATATCTATCATTATTGAAGTCCCTGCAAATCTGGGAACGCATATCTGTATTTTAATAGACTACGTTTATTGTAATCTTTTTCCTCCGCTATTTGTATGCCTACCTATATATTTTATTGATTATGGTCACCAGATATGCCAGGCAGTTTGTTTTCGTTTTAATAATTTTACTAAGTAAAATAAAATACAATATTCTTTATTCGAATTCGATTTCTAGTCTTCAAAATAATACTAGTTTAATTTGCCCTCGGTTTTATTTAATTTAAGTGTATTTGTCGCTCCTGTAGGTTTACTATGTAGGACATTCTACGGCTGTAAGCTTCCTTCACAGCACACTATTGTGTAATTTCTGTGATG
This sequence comes from Brosme brosme, assembly GCA_900302425.1. Lineage (NCBI taxonomy): Eukaryota > Metazoa > Chordata > Actinopteri > Gadiformes > Lotidae > Brosme > Brosme brosme. The sequence continues at coordinate 9,771 of OMKX01097561.1, forward strand.
CAGCTCGATTTTCTTGGAAATATGTGCCTTTGTTCTTCATCCACTCACCTCTTTATCTGTTGCTATGGCAGCAAGGTTATCACCATTGATCGTCCAATTGCAGATCTTGGTATTTATAGATCGAAACTGGACCTCCATTTGATCCCCTCTGTGAATCCCATCTCTTGAGGATTACATGTTGGGTCACTTGCACCACATCATTATGAACCTACAATTACAGGTTGACACCTTCTGCCACACATATTGTTAACATCTTGCGAGGTCGCTGAGAATACGATCGTGTCTAGAAGAGGACAGTGTGCATGTATTTTCTTACAGCTGCAGTTAAATGATGAGAAATAAAACATAAACCTTAGGTTTCTGGAAATGTGTTATAGCAGTCCTATCTTATGTATATTCATACGCTCTGCTGTCTCCCTTTACCTCCTTAATCAAACTCTGTCAATTAACAACCAGCCAGTATCTGTATTTAGAGACAGGAAAGCAATACCAAACCAAACAGACACACATTCTCTGTGGTTGTGTGATCGATATATCCTTCCCCACTAAGCTTTTTGTGCTCCTTCCAATTAGTCACCAAGCAATCAGTTCAGTGACCTTTGAGGCCAAACACAAATCGCCCTCGGGATCAATATGTTCAAAGCCAACGTTTTCCAGATTCGATTTTTTTACTGTCTTTCAACCCATGCACTAGGCATTGGACATTTGAACACATGAAATAAGATTAAAAGACAATCCAATGGAAATCGTATCTACAAGAGTTGGGAGTTGGCTAGTTAACAAACGCCTTGATCAAAATTACCAACTGCTTGTTAGTGTGCTATTCTACAGGTGGCTGCCTCATCAAAAGAGTACAGCATTGAATAGTCAAGGGTCATTTAATCAGGGTGTATCCACACTGTTGGAGTTGGATCTTGATGGTGTTTAATGTGAAATTCTGCACTTTGAGGGAACTGGCCTGTTGTCAAAATCACATCAAGGCAGCAACCAAACGATGTGACACTCCTATTTTTGCTAATGAATCGGTTGGCCAAGACATCTTTCAATTCAACAGTTCAACGATTTTTAACTCCAAATACGTATATTGTAGTTCAGTCTGGTGGCTTCACGGGAAACCATTGACACATCACTGCTTTAGCGTCATCGGCAGACGTTTAATGATTTGTTACCAACCATTGCCATGGTGACTACCTAAGTACTCTGTCATTGGGTAACCATATGGGTTTGTTGCTCTTCCAACCACAGAATCAAAGACACAACCGTTGAGATGGCATTCTTGTTCTTTGCTGTGCCTGAGTCATTCACTTTAACAACCACACATTGTTTTGTGTAATATTAACAAGAAATTACAGTGTGTGGGATTTTAAACAGCGTCAAGCTTCAAAACGTAACATCCTCTCTCTTGCTTCATCTACCATGATGCGTCATTGAAAAGTTCCCCTATGTGCCTTGAATAATTGTAGGTCTCTATCCGTCTGTATTTCCAAATTTTTATATTACAACTCAGCATAATGTTGAACGGAAAACCCCAAAGTTTGACGAAGCATGTTATTTGTCATTGGTACATAATGGATAAACCTTGTTAAAATTGTATAATGGATGCATGCATGGATGAATGGATAGGTGGAAGACCAGGTGGGCAGATTGATGATTAGATCAGATCAACCCAGTTCATCCTGTTAAATTAACGATGTCATTGAATAAGACGATGCCATGCACCTACCATTAAATCGTCCTCCTCAACCAGCAGTAAGATAACTCAACGTTGACCGAATGCCGTCTCTAATTCTGTGTTTGTATCGTCATATATGGCCAGCTCACGCACAGAGCTGCGACGCTGACCCCGGGAGAGATCCGCATCGCCCTAGCCCACACGGACCTGGACCAGATGTGGCAGAGGGATCTGACGCCTCTGCTGGTCACCAGGTACCCCGGGACTGCAGGCAGTCTGGCGGTACAGCAGGTCAGTGCTCAGGGCCTTCACCATGCCATATTGTCTTGAAAATGAACAACAACATTAACTATTGGGACCACCATGCAATGAATGGTCAAAATCCCCCAAAATGTTTGTTTAATTTGTTCCTAGTCTACAAATTATAAATAGGAATTCATATGGGGTTCAAATGATAATCAGTGTTAGCTCCATTCATTCTAGATCTGATTCAGTAATTCTTACCTTGAAATGACTCAAAAGCGTGAACCCATGTTAGCATCAAAACAATGTCCGAGCTTACTATTATTGTGGATCAGTGTTTGATTGCATTATATATTATATGATTTGGTATGTTATACATTTATCTATTCATTTAGCAAATACTTTTGTCCAAAAAGTGGCATACAAGTGAGTGTTGCGTGGCGGGTGTGTGTCTGCGTATGTGTGTGTGTGTGTGTGTGTGTGTGTGTGTGTGTGTGTGTGTGTGTGCTGCAGCTCCGTCAGGAGGTGGTGGTCTGCATGCGTCGGGACACCGCGCTGGAGACCGCCCTGGACCACAAGGCCTACAAGCGCAGCAAGCGCCAGTCCCTGAGAGAGGCGCGCATCACGGAGAAGCTGGAGAAACAGCAGAAGATCGAGCAGGAACGGAAACGCAGACAGAAGCACCAGGTAACTATGAGGCTCAGGGGATGTGATCACAGCACAGTTAAAAGGGTATTTATTAAACACTGTATACAACTCTCTCTTCCTCTCTGCCCTGTCTTTACACTCTTTCCTCTCCTACTATTTTCTCATTTCCTCTCCTTGTCTCCTTACTGTTTTCTCTCCTCTCCACTTATCTCCTCTTCTCTCTGATTCTCTTCCTTCCTGTTCACTTCTCCTCTCTCTGTCTCTGTCTCTGTCTCTCTCTCTCTCTCTCTGTGTCTCTCTCTCTCTCTCTCTCTCTCTCTCTCTCTCTCTCTCTCTCCCAGGAGTACCTCAACAGCATCCTGCAGCACGCCAAGGACTTCAAGGAGTTCCACCGCTCCACGGGGGGCAAGGTGCAGAAGCTGACCAAG
>OMKX01097562.1:0-13908 GCA_900302425.1 Brosme brosme
GCATATTTCTTAATGTGTGTGTGTGTGTGTGTGTGTGTGAGTGTGTGTTTGTGTGTATGTGTTTGTGTGCATATGTTTGTGTGTGTGTGTGTGTGTGTGTGTGTGTGTGTGTGTGTGTGTGTGTGTGTGTGTGTGTGTGTGTGTGTGTGTGTGAATATGCCCACATGGGTGAGTATTATGTGTGCGTGCATGTATTTATTGTATTATTTACAATTATGTATTACATAGACCAAATAAATAATAATACAATATAATCAAAAGATTCATGAAGCATTACAAAAAAATGTGTGCTGATAAACAATTCCATTTGGCAATATACTTTTTCCTGGTATTTTTTTGTGAGTTAGGAGTATGACTCTTTTTGTGCCTGGATACAATCACATTTTACTGCCTTCCCACATGAAAAAAATGCCATAATATTCAATCCTGCTTTCATATGGTCAGGACTCAGGAGAATAAAAATGTGTGCAAAAATCTCCCCCATAGATTTGTGTATTGCTGTTGTTTCCCAGGAGTATAAACTGAGACATGATTTAGAGTAAAGGTATGGGCATTTCGGTATTACGTTAAACGAGTTTTACTGCCACGGACCTAATTATGCCTTACAATATATCTAGGGTTTTTGTATGGTCTATAGTTTTACAACATTCCTGTACACAAGCTGTAAACTGCTCTCTTTTCCAACCATGGACTGCGTTCCTTACACGTTTGTTTACCGTCAGCGCCCTCTGCTGGCGGCGCGGTGTACTACATGCGGGCGGAGCAACGCAGACTTCCTACGATCCATTGGAATTCACTGTCCGCTATTCAGCTCGCACTGAAGGAGGGAGGAAAGCGGCAAAGACGAGCAGATGTTAACTGGACTACGAAAGAGAACAAGCTGTAGTTAAGGCGGAAAACCTTTGATTCGTCTAATATGTGGCAGCCTGCGTCGGAGCGATTGCAGGTAAGCTACGGGTGTATTCGCGTTGTTCGCAGACAGAGAGAGCAGTGGTAAAGAAACGTTTCATAGCTGTGTTCACAGCAGTTGCAACCTACTGATTTGGTTCTAGCCTTTAGACTTGCTACGTTTGTTGCAGAATATAGAAATTGGCTACACGGCCTACCTTTGTATAAAGAATCGCCTTTGTAAGTGTGCCCGACCTAGCAAATCTCAGTTCATTGCAAGAAAACAATCGCTTTGAATGATCTGAATTCACGTCTCTCCTGCTGCCTCCCCTGATTATTACAATTACTCGAAAAGTGCTCCGTTAATGCGTTGACTGCGTTATGGTAGGGTTACCATACATGTAACTGTAGGCCTATTACATTTCAGATTCCCCTTTTGAAATGTATATGGTAAATTCATGTGTCCTTAATCGATTTTTTCTTGGACACAGGCCTGGTTAATCACCCTTAAAGTCCACATCATCGTATATAGCCTTTCTTAGGCATAGGCCTACGGGCAGCAGTCCTACATCTGTGGTCAGATGTTGTTGGCCTGTTGATGGGCCTATTAACGATCAAGGCTAATAAGGCACTTTTTTTTTTTTTTTTTATAATTCTGCTGGAATATAGCCAAAAACCCGACAGTAACCCACACCGTGACGCCCATGACCTGTTTGGAAATAATAATAAAAAAATGTTAATGACACGTAGTTTGATCTCCAGGGGCGAGGGGCAAGCCATGCACCGAGCCCGGCTTCACGTCTTCTCAGGCGTAATGCTATCCAGATGTCAGGGTGTCGACTGCTTGCCAAGTGAACTTGCACAATCTACACTTGGGGCTCCTGCCCAGGCGTCAAGAAGATGGAATCGCATAAGAAACCCTTGAAAATCCACTGATTCAAGTGACTGTAGTTTACACTTGACTGCACCGCGTTAAATGCAGCGTTTAGCTGCAACTTAATTTCAAAGGGAATGTCTGAATGGGCCAATTATTTGCGTTTTATGTTTCAAATTTTAACAATATCAAGAATCGGTACCTCCTCCTTTCCATTTTCTTTTTCACCATGAGTGATTCAAGGCTTAAAAGCAACAACGCCATTATTTGTGGGCCTTTCTTCAGGCAGTGTGGGGTCCCTACCCTCAGCAGGGCCTCCTCCTAATCCATTCACTTAAAAAATGTTAGGAAAGATGTTGACATGTTGCTCTCGCCTAGTACTGCGGTGTAGACTACATCGAGCTAGCGACGCTCTCTGTGAGAATGATGGAGCACACATGAGCAACTCTTGAAAATGGCAGACGACCTCAAAAATGTTGTTTATTGTTTCCTTTCGGCATCTTGTGTTAAAGACTACACAAAAACACAATGGTTTTCCCTATTCATGCCTTGTCTTCGTAAGGGATATAATAACTTTAGGGATCCAATTAATAGCAATAGAGAGCAGCCATGTTGCATATGAAAGACTGGAGACTGTTTTGTTGCCACAGAAGTGAATGGGCCATTTCCTTTTTTTTGTCGTCATGGCAACAAGCATCCACTGTGAACCCTTTCAACAGATGTTGTCAGGCTTCACCTTTCTGTGCCAGAAATGGTAGTTGGAAGACATGAGGTATATAGCAGTATTGCCTACTTATCTTATTTATGTTCTGTTTTGTCTTATTTAAACATGGCCTCTTATCTACAGTTTTCTCCCCTGTTTCCATAGCAACGAGAGAGAGACTATCATCCTCCCTGTGTTTTTGTCACAGGCTACCTATGGCTTCACGTCTCCTTTTTATACTGACAGTATTAAGTGTCTACAAATAGAATGTACTGGTAAAAACAGGAAGTGTTGATGTTGGATTGCCTGTGCTCTCTTTTCGGCTCATGTCCATACAAACCCCCCACCACCACCACCACAGCCTGTCTGTATCTTCCTCTCTTCCTCTCCTCCTACTTCTCTCTGACCACATCCCTCAATCAGTCTGAGAGGCCCGTTCTCCCTGGCACTCAGCAACTGTATCAGTTCAATTGATTGCACAATGTGTGCTGGTTCACAGACAGACAGACAGACGCATAGAGAGACAGACTGAGAGACAGAAGCATGCAGACAGATTGAAGACCACGGTTCCCCTTTTAACATCTCCTTCTGTCAGCAGCTTGTTCTGAAACCAGAGGAGGTGTTTTTGCCTTGTGCGTGTGAACCTACAGACAAAGGGACTCGTTTCTCTGTACAGAAATAGCCAGCTGAGGGCCAGCATTAAACCGCCACATTGGGTCTATCTCAGTTGACTGTCATTGTGTATACATGTGTCTGGTTGTCTGTCTGTGTCTTTCTGTCCTGGCCGGTTTTGCTCTATTTCCATTTGTTTGGTTTCACCGGCTCTCCTTGATTCTCTGACTCTGGTCTTGTCTCCCCATTGGTCGGCTGCGGTTGTTGTTTTTTCTTCTGTCTTTCTCTTCTTTCTTTACCTTTTTGTCTGTCTCTGTTGGTCTGTTCGGGCAGACTGTGACCTCTTTGACGTCAGGAACCAATGAGAAGAACTGGCATAGTGTTCTCATGGTTCCTTTTGCCTTTTACCAGTGCAGTGGCACACAGGACTTCTCTGAAGGCTATTGGTTTTGGCTCTGAATCCATTTACATAATGGCATAATGCAACAGTTTGAACCATTTTCTTTTTTGTCGAAACAACTTGATCACTTAATGACGTTGCTTGCTTTCATTTTAGTGAATTTTATGTTTTGTTTTTATTGCTTCAGAAATGGGAAATTGTTCATTTTGTTCGATATTATATGATGGGGTCTTGCTGTTTTGTTCGATAAACAAATTTATGATCAAGTGGATTTTGTAGATCTTCTCAGACAGCTTATTTTCAGTGTTTTCCCTCAGACTGCGTTTTTCATGTGTTGTTAAAACGGAGATGCCGAGCTGCTCTTCCATGTCATTCGCCAGCAGATTGGATGTGTTCTGCTGTTGTGTTCTGCTGTTGTGTGGGCTGTTTAAAGATGTGGGGGTGGGTAAGCTGTTTGCGTCAAAGAGTTGGTGATTATTTTATTGCGAGCCGGAGATTGCCACCCCCGGGATCATTTTGGAAGTTTTGGTTTCATCAGGGCCCTTTTCCTAACCCACCAATCACAGCTTCCCATCTTCTAACCCCCCACTTGTAACATGGCTTACCCTCCAATCAAAAGTCTGAAGAAGCGAGCTTTTCCTCCTCTTCAGGGTCTGGCCGAGACCTCCTACAGCCCGCCTCATGGTGTGTAGACCATTCAGACATGTTTCCTCTTGTAAACCGTACTAGGATCAGAGGAGGGCGGCAGTGAACACACAGACGGTCGTCCTTGCCGTGTTGCTGCAGCCCATGCCTCAAGCATGCCATGACCTTGGGTGGGTTGTACGTATTGGTTGTAAATGTTTGAGCGGTCTGTGTTCATCATTTTACACATACATTTATATGGGCACAGTCCTTTAGACCTACACTGTTGCATTTGGCCGGTCCCTGCACTTTTTTATTTGTATAATGAATGATGACCACCTTGTGGTCCGAAACTAAATAAAGAGACGACCCTGCTTCTGTCTCTTCGTCTGTATAACTGTAAACGTGCAGTGCAGCACAGAACTGGGTGCCTGCTCCTCATAAAGGCAGTGTGGACATCATGTTTCCCCAGAGATGTCCGTTGAGTTGAGCGAAGACAATAACAATAGTTTGGGATTTGTAAAGTGTTCCACAATTGCATGAAAAGCTAACTTTGCTTTGCCTAGAATGTAACTTCTCTTGGAACATCGGGTTGTCTTCATATGCAGACTAATAAATCTTAGTGGTTTGCTTAGACATAGTTTTTCTTGGCCTTTCACATCTACTCTTTAGGGAATGTTGTGTCTTGTTGTGGATGCTAGCTTTTAGAAAGAATGTTGCCTCCTGTTGTTGGAGGGAATTGAGACAACATTAGTGTCTGTTAATGTGTTCTTTCCATCTATCCAGAACAACATTTAGCTAACAGACAACAAGCAACGTCTGGTACCGTATAAACAAGTTATGGGTTCCCTAGTTATCAGAATAATTTTGTACAAAACACTCATGGATCTCCATCTAACATAGCTTGACCAATGGCTGTGCTCATTTGCTTCAAGTCACATCATCCAAATCCGCCTTTATTGTAGCTATGGCAAACCGAGTAAAAAATGGCCTGATTGTACTCCTTATCTCGGAAGTAACAGTACCAGCTGGTTCCCTAGAAAAGTTGCAAAGCTTTTGACAGTTGCGTAACAGTGGCACATTTTTGTTACTGATTTTATATGATGTTATCAAACCAGTATTTTGGGTTTGGCTGGCCCTTGATACCAGTTGCGGCTGAGTTGCAGCACATTCCCATTTCCAGAGAGACAAGCAGTTTATGAAGCAATGTCAAAATTATTTATTTCTGTTGCAAATTGCAGGAGAGGGAATACCCTTTGAAGTGATTAAAACGGTGCAATGTCATTTTGGTAAAGAACCAACATAACAAATGAAAATCCAAGACTGCAGGGACTGTGGAGTCTTGTCTTGCTAGTACCAACGCTAGGCAGATGTACCACATCTGGAATACAGCTTGGACCACTCTTTTATCTCTATGGTTCATCCATGTGTGTCTGAGCGTCTGCGTGTGTATATGAAAATACAAAGTAAGTTTGTGTGAGGACACATGTGCATTCATCAGGGAAATATAAAAACATCCGCATACCATTTGTATTTTCGTTTTACATGAGGAACAGGAAGGGCTTTCTGCCATAATGTTGCCATCTTTTTATTTGTTGGGGAGTACAAGAGATGCAACTTGTTTATTATTCGTTTATTACCAGACTAAAGGCTAGCGCGTATTATTGGTTACCATTTTCCTTTTTATCTGTCTAATGGAGTTAATTTGGGTCCTTGAAGTAATGCATTTTATGGTTTTTGCTGGTGATTGAAAGCGGCTGGACATTAAAAACTCCTGGCGGCTTTTGGGTTGTCTCGGTGGGTGGGGTGCTGTCTCCCACCAACTTAGTTTCTGCTTGACTTTACCGTGAGATTGACCCGAGAAAGTGCTCACTTCAGGGTCTCAAAATTTGTACTCGCCGACTGTGACCTGTTACAGTCATCAGTCCTGGAGCCCCCCCCCTAACAGCGGTCATGTCTGAATATCAACCTACATAATCTGATGTAATGTCTTAAGCTTAATGTTTAGCTTTAGATGAAGGGCGATAATACGGCATTTAAGAAGAATGTAAACATATTGTTCATGGGTCATTTTCATAGTTCATTTTCATCATTCTCTCTTTCTAATATATAACTTATTATTCCCTTTCAAAGTTGGATCAGGATTATCTGTTAATAATAGTTAAATATTGATATTCTCCAATAAAGACTCAAATGCATAATACTGTATGTAGTTATATTTGCCTAAAGGGATCTCTCAGTCTCCAGTGATCCAGTTAAAAGGAGCAATACTATGAATACTAGTTATATCATTTTGACAAATTTCAGAGCCTAGTTCTCATTATTCTGTCTCTAGACTCGAGATCTGGAAGGAATTTGGTCTGTTTGACAAATGTGGAAAAGTGGGGCCATGTTTTGACGGGTTTTGTATTGCAGTTGAATGTAAAAATTGTATCCCTAGAGGAATCACAATGTTGCCTGTATTTAAACGAATTTGACTAAGACGGGTTCTCCGAAACATTCCTTAATATCACATGTAGATATTTTAGGAAGATAAAGAACTCCATTGCACTGCATATAATCAAATTGGGTTATCAGTGTATTTAAGAAAAAGGATATTGCACAAAAAATATATTCAGAATCTTCTCTTTTCTAATCTTGCAGGACCAACGTTACCGAAGTGTTGTTTTTACCCTGTACTTCTAGAGTAAGGGAGAAACCAGATCTATATTCTAGCAGGCATATAGGGGACCCATTTTACATTTCAAGATGTCTGCCTGGCTATTAACTGATTGGCTGCTGCCTTGGAAAGATTTCACCGTTGTTTTGAAATGGCCTCTGAAAACCTCCAGTGTTAGATCTGGTGTTTGGAATTCAGGCATGAAAGCCGTATCAACACTGACACAGGATCCAGGGCAGTTCTGTGTAGTGGAGTGTACCTTTCAGAAACACATGTCGCATTAAAGTATGAAATCCATCCAGGGATGTCGGCAAACGGTCCAGATGTGTACCAAACAGTAGAGGGATTTACTTTCAGGGTTTATTTTTTGCCGCTTCAAACGTTTTAAACTTATCAAGTATAAGGTTGGTAAAACTGTGTGTGAAAATTCTTCATAAAAAATGTCATAAACCTCAAGCCCATGAAACCAAATAAAGAAATATGGAAGTCAATGGATAGACTGCCTCCACATTTTTCTAGGTTTTATACAAATAAAATGGAAAACTAAACAACTAGATTTTATCTTTTTTGCAGCACATACTTTGAAGTCTAGACTTCGGTTCTTAAGGTCAGACTCTGATGTCATCTTTCTTTCAGAAACAACAAATGGAACCAACAACGACAGTATATTTATGAGTAGAAGTGTCTTACATTTTGTTAAATTGACATGATACCATCAGCGATAAAAATAAGCTATTTATATCGAGGGTATCCAATTGTTTCAAGGCTTGCCTCCAGGTTACACTCCCCACAAAGTTTGTCAAGCAATTTGTGTCCTACAGACCAGAAAACCACAACTACATAACCACAATTACTGATACATTGCCACCATTTTACTAAAAGCGGTTTTGGCCAAACCACCACTTCATCTTGCACTTTTTATTTTTTTCAAAACACCACCAGAGATGAAGAAAGAAATTATGTGTTTGTGACGAAGGGCCAAAGTTGTGCATTGAACAGTGTTTTTGTTTTCTGGTGGAAGCTTCCGGCACTATCCCTAAGCTTTTACATGTATGTCCAAATAAACACATTCTTTAAAAAAAAAAGTATAATTAAATACAAATCAAAATTGAATTCAGTTGGTAGGATGCCAGTATCCCTCTGCTGTATTCGTTCCCTCTTAGTAGGGGGTGCAGGGGCTGTATCACTGTCCCTGCACCCCCATCACCACCACCAAACCACCCCTGCGACCGCAGGAATGTGTGCCGCTGCGTGGAGGCCGTAAAGCGCTGACACGGAGGTCAGCGAGCATTACACACATGTGGCTTTACTTTCACAACTTCTTTACCCTGTTAACTCCTCTTCTGCCCTCCTTTTGTGTTTTCCATCCTCTCACTGTGCTTCCTCACACACACGCCCACCTTGCTGTTCTACTCCCCACCCACCCTTTCCCTGCTTACAGTCTCACCTCTAACTTCCACCTTTTCCTCTCGGTTTTTATTTGTACTGCTCCTATAAATGGTCTTCTACGGCGAATGTGTATGCTCTCCTCAGCACCTCCTTAAGAAATAAAATCATATTATTGAGATGTGTCTCCCTAATTAAGTACCGTGAAGCAATAGGTTCTTTGTTACCAATTTGAGAATAGTTTAACAACCACATAAGTTTGACTTGAGGTTAGCTTCTACTAAATGAAGGTAGTCATCACTTTAAAATGCCTCCCATACCAGCAGGTGCAACCGACATCAGAAAACGACATCAACCCCTAACCTCGGCCAAACCATCCATTTTAAATGTTTTCGCGGCTGTTACTTCACCGCCGCCATTCACTATGCAAGCCAGGTCCAAGTCCATTGGACCCGGCAGACATACCAGAGGCCTTTTAATTTCTGCTGAAGTTGTGAAAGCCCAGATTTCATTAGCCGCTCAGTTTTGTCTTGGTTATTCAGAGGAAGCCCAGAAATTCCTCCGCCTTGCGTCTAGCCGGGGCCAGACTGAACATGTGGTTGTGCTTGGCCTCTTGAAGCTATAGGACCTGCTATTCTACACGGAGCCGGCCGCCCACAGGCCCACACCTCCTGTTATGATTGCACTTCTAACGCCAAGCTCCTTTTCATCTGCTCTCCAAATGCAACCCATCGATTCTGTTGGGCTTGGACTCTACACGTGGACATAACTTCTATTATTGTTATGAGTGGGAAACTGGCGCCACTTCTACTACTAGAAAAGGTCTTATTCCAAAAACTGCACCATATCTAGTGGAGGTAGGCAGAAACTCTGAAGATGATTAGCTCTGTCACGCATTTATTGACAAATGTATCTCTCTTGCAAGTTTCGGTTTCCTCTTTGTGCGCCCTCAAAGTTGCTCAATGTTTTCCCATGCCCAGAATAACACAAACCACTCCTTCTTTTTCATTGTCTTCCTGACTTGATTCACATGTTTCCAGACTTGGTTGTGTTTTTTTCCAGAGCTGTTAAGCAACCCACAAGCTATTCTTGGGCTGCCAGGATTGACCTTCAGACCGTAGTTTAAACTCAACCCCCTTGTGTCCCTCAGCACTTCCAGACCATGCTGAAGACCAAGCTGAATGTGCTGACGCTGAGGAAGGAACCGTTGCCCACGGTGATCTTCCGCGAACCCGAGGCCATCGAGCTATGCTCCACCAATCCGCACGCGAAGAGCAGGACTCACGCCGGATACAAGGTAGTATGTGCCGATTGTTGTTTGCCAATGCAAAACTGTTGTTACATTTTGTTAATTTTTTTCTATTGACAACAAAGGATATTTGTGTCTATAAACTCATTCGTATTCAACCTGCTCTGCTAGAGTTTGAGTCTCCTGAGTTTACGCCAATGACTTGTGTGAGTCACAGATTGCTAAATACTAAAATCAACACTTACAGAGCAACACTTTGGCCTTGCTTTGTAGTTATTGTGTGTGTGAGGGAATGAGGGAGTCTGCCTATGTGTTACTTTGAGAGCATTATTCATTTTGTTTACAATCAAACTGAACATGTTCCAATAAAAGAAAATGGAACTCTACCCGACAAACTTGACGGTTTCCTTTAGGAGGTTCAGGAAAAAGCGTTGCAACACAGATGTGTGGCCCAAGTGGAGCCAACACTGTCGGGCTCTGATGTTTGTGTTTGTTGGAGCACTGTGTTAACATATCAAATACGGACACAACCATGTGCATATGCATGGGCACAGATTGGTCTGAAACATCAGCAGCACTTCCTTAAAGCTCCAGTGGTCCACCTCTAAAAATGTAGATGTGGTACTCAGTCGGCCACTGTTGAGTGAGGGAGTCCAAAGGTATGGTTTTACCTCCGGAAAGAGTCCAGACTTTGCTGTGCTGGATGTCACTGGTTAGAAAGAAACATCTACTGAACTGACAGACATTGAGTTCATTGATATTTCAGAATTACATTTACACATGAGATGGTCAAGTTTTATTCTGGCTATACAATTATCTTGGTTGCAAGGGAATATAAAAGACAATAGATTTTTTTTTTTTATGTAGGTTGCTATGCACCCCTTTATGTGTGCATGGCCCTACATTCATACTGCAGGCCGTAGTTGGTTGGACTGGTTTCATTACGTTGGAGTTTTGAAATGATATATCCATTACTTGTAGTTCCTCATTGGATCTTCCAATATTTCCAGTATTTCGATTGCACTGACCTTTCACTATTTTCTTTCGAAATTGAGTTAGTCATACACAATGTGCATTCTTGATAATTTGAGCATGATCACTACTTCCTGAATATTCGTGAGGGACGTGCATTCACCTTACACTAAGCAACATGTCTTTGTATGTATGACACTCTGGACTTACCCATGGTTTACGAATGTGCTAATGACAAAACAAAGAGGTTATTTTCCATGTGGCCCCTAAGCTAACCTTAAGTGGCTACCCCTGCCAGGTTTCCCTACCTTCCATATCCCCCTATATGTTAATTGTACTATATATGTTAATTATCTTTTAGTCAGGTAATAAATATTGCATGATATGGTATGTGCTCTGACTTCTATTAACAAAGTCCTGCTCCACTTGCAGGCAAGCTTCTCTTCCACGTAGCAATTGAAGTACGCTTTACCCAATCAATAAATGAAAGCAGAGGCATGATGTTGAACCAATATATTTAATAGGGTGTGCTCCATTGGTATCCACTGGTGTGTTTACCAATACAATTTTAGCACCTAATCATGTTTAACAAAGGTAAAAAATAAAAATACATTCGACATCTAAGCAATACGTTTCTCACACTTTCTTGAAACACATAATAACCTAAGTTAATACCCAACACCATATTGCAGAACCTTATTCCTCCCTGTAAACTCATGTAAATAACCCTTTACTGTCTTTTTGTGTGTGCACTGCGTCCTCCATTCCACTTTAACTGTTTTCAAAATGACCCAGATTGGCTGCACACCCCATTCTGACTTCCCCCCTCCTTCTCTCCCTGGTGTGCCTTCTCCAGCTGTAAACCTCCTCATTGACAGGCAGGCAGGCAGGCAAGCAGATGAAAAGCCTGACTGAGTCTTGCTGTCCCCTTGCCAAAGCTAACAGCTAACATGGATGAAAGGCCACTTCTCACAGCCCTGCCCGGGCCTTTGCCACCATAGAAGCCTTCCATTGAGCAGCCATTGGGATGGAAAATGAGGTCTAATTGTTAGTTTCCGGTCCAGTTAAATGTTCTATGTATATAAATGTATATAAATGTAAAACAAAGGTGCTACAGAAAGATTTAATATGCAATTCAGTTGTTGAGGGGTTTCCTGGAAGAGACATCAGAGGGTTTCAGAAAGGATGCCAGCATCTTTGCAGGCTGGTAGGTGCAACGTGGCTCGTTCCACCGTCGAGTAACCGCATGAATGAGTAAACGCATGAAAAGAGTTGAGACTATGAATTGGCACCACGGGGTAAAGGTGGCCCCAGATGCCATTCGCTAGAAACCCTCAGAGGGCAGGATGATAGGGTGTAGTAGGGCGGCGTGACACGTGCGTGCTTGGGTTGCTTTGACACCCGGGGAGCTGCTTCCTTCTGGATCCTTCTGAAGCAGAAGTTGCCACACACTGGTAACCCCGCCGGTAAAGCTGCATGGGCCTGGCCATGAGATGACCAATAGCCCAGAGGAGAAGCAGCTGTGCCAAACCGCCCTGACCTTATCTCCCTGCTCAGAGTGAATCCAAATGGTCAGGGAGAGATGAAGCAACATGGTAGCAAAAGTTAACTGGTGATCAATCATTACACCAATTTGACATCTAGACTTGGAAAATACTGCTGGTGCCGAAGCTCTTGTCTCAAAGACGGGTAGACTGTGAAGTCTTTTAGGAGAAGAATAAATGATGGCAGTGAAAGGAGAAGCCATGCGCCCCAATGAGGGATGAAGCCAGTGAGGACATGAGACAGTGAGAGGGCTAGGAAGTGACCCTATAGCCACTTCTGATTTAAGAGGTCAATATGCTTTTTTACATACTGCAGTATGCTAGGGTTAGGGTTAGTTGATGTACAAAAACATATGGATTGGAGGAAGCTGAAAGCTGAAGTAAAGCTATTATATTCATACACACAATGTGTGCTTCCTTTTTTCTATTGCAGATATGAAAGTGTGAGCTCTGTCATAGCCTTGTGCAATTTCCTTTATGCTACAAAGACCATTCTAATCACTATATTGGAAAGCATATATATATATATATTTTAGGGATTGTTCCTATTACGTTCTCATCTGCTCTGATCATATTCTGCACACATCTTCTCTGATCTTTTCTCTAATGGCAGGCATTTTAATTCGTTGCCTCGATTCTTCCGTAAAAAATGGAGCCTAACCAAGCTGCGGTGTGTGTGTGTGTGTAGGTGTATGTGTGCGCGACAGGCCGTGCATGCATAACGCCTTTGATTTAACATGTCTAATTTTCGGGCTCGGATAGACCTACCCTACATTACATAACGGCACATTGGTAACGTTGGCGGCCCACTGAGTGTTGCCATGGTGATGGAGTGGAGCATAAAAGAGAAACCGTGCTCCCCGGCTGGCGCTGGCTTTTGCTCTGAGAGCCAAGACAAGACCCCCCTGCCCTCCCCCTGTGTTGAGATTGAAGAGTGTTTATGCTATGTGCATGAGCCTGCTCGGGAGTAGGACGGGGCTCACCTGAGCCACTCTGGGCCAATGAGTGCTGACACGTTTACTAGCCTTTGTCTTTATCTATCCACGTCCTACAATGTGTTGGAGGATACCCATGCAAATGGATGCACAAGGATAGGTAAATGGATGTCCTGTGTGGGAAACCCCTTATTATTTGTTACTTGCAAATGGCCACTGACTGTGATTTATTTTAGATCATTGTTTGTTCGGCTTGTCTGGTTTTATTGTTTGGCATTGAAATGCATGATTTGGTCCCAGCTGTGTCATGGTAGGTTTTGGTTCACTTGGCACGGTTCAGTCTGGGAAAACAAGCCGATCTTGGCAGGGATTTGTCTTATCTGCTATGCTGATGTCAGTAGGTGTGAGTGTGTGTGGATGTGAGGAGCTTCTTCTGGGTGGCGGTTCATTTTTATGTACATGCTCGAGCGAGAGTGGGTTAGGCTTCTTGGACACTTAAGATTATAAACCTACGTTGCACATTTCATATACAACATCGCTCATTACAATGCTCATACACAACAACGGTAATGAAGAAGTATCACAAATGAGTCGTATATAGCCCAAAACGTACATAAAAAAAATCTCTGTGTTTGGAATTCAAGCGGACACCGGGGTTTCACTTACACTTTAATTGACAGTTCATTGAATAAAAATCACATTCTCTCTAGAGTCGTTTCTCCTTGCTGAGCTACTTTAGAAACATGGCGGGGCAACATGGCGGGCTGCTTCGTAGAGGACCCGCTCCCTATTTAGATATAAAGGGCTCATTCTAAGGTAATGAAAACACAAGGATTTTTATATTCATGGGATTATACACTTAATATTATTAATTAAAATAATACTTATAAATATTGTATTTCAATTCTGCCAAGTCTGTTCCGCTAGATGCTGCAAAATTCTACATACTGCACCTTTAAATCAATCGATTGTTTCTAGCTTATCTTGGCTTTATGCAGCTTGCAAACCCCAGAGAGGGTAATCGTCTGGGTACTCTGAGCTGCTGTTATAGAAGAAGTACTA